>JAGFPH010010144.1:0-33529 GCA_018207615.1 Philaenus spumarius
CAAATAATTGTTGGTAAAGTTAAACTATTTTTCAACATCAACTTCGTAACAAAAACATTGATCTCAAACACGGGAGAACTATGTATTTGTGTCACGTTATCAAAATACTTCATGTAAGCGGTGTTTCTGAGATGAAACCTATTTTATAATGTATTACAGAGTTTTTTATTTATTTGCCCAAATGACTAAATTGAACAAAACCTAAGTTATTAATTAACATAGCAACGGGAATGCTCTGTGGGTTGGATCGTTTTGTTTCAGTCCCACAAACGTGAGCTCACTATTTAATACATAAAATTACTAAAAGTGTTTTAAGCCATTTTGTGTACTAGGCATTTTGTTAAGCCTATAACCAAGTAAATTACTCAAAAAACTTGCAATGATAAAATTGCGTCGTAGAGTGGTGTTTAAGCAATTAACATAATATAGCAAACCTGATATAATTTTTTAATAAAGGTTTTTGGGGAAGTAACTTTAACCCGACTAGGGGGCGGAAAAAAATATTGGGCCTAGGGGCGCCAAATTGCTAAATCCGGCCCTGATTGGAGCATAGCAATAATAAAAAATAAAGTATTTCCAAATTTACCAAACAATCAAAAACTAACTATTTTTAGAAATAAAATATTTTTCAAATTTTTATTTATTTATTTTATTTATCCACATATGTGCATGATATTTTTTTATTAAAAAATTTACATGGATTATCTAGTCACCTAAATCCAGTAGCGGTGACTAGGAAAAAAGAATATAAAACTTATAGAACTAATATTACAGTCCACAGAAATATTTATATTTTACTTTCGTGCGGCATTACTATGATGCCTGCTCTGCGCAAACATTATGTAAAAAAAAACACAACTAAAACTATCAAACTAAAAAATTAAGAACTAAACAACATAAATATCTTATAAAAACACTATGTACATCCAAGTCTGCGCCTAGAACTTGAATTTGGAACAGAAATCATCAGTACTCTCCAATTGATAATCTGTACTTGAATGGGGATAAACCAACAAAAATACACAAACACAGACTATACAAAAATACATTATATAAAGTCATTAAAATCAATCTGTACTTTACGAAAGTATACATAGATAAAATAAAATACTTTTTGGTCTTTCGTATGGTACTAAACTTTTGGAGAGGGACTGCAATTAATTGTTTTCGCAAGATCATTAATCAGACTTAACAAAGGGTGATTTCGTTGTTAAAACAATATGTTTGATTTATTGATTGTGAAACAATATGGAGAGAAAATAGCCAGTTTTTAGCAATTAAAAATGAGTTAAACGTTATAACGTTGTTTATGGTGTAGAATCTATTTTAAAAAGCAATTCTTTTTACGAATTTGTCTCAAAATATAAACGTCCACTTTCTGTTAAGTATGATTTATAAATCGAATTAATTGCCTAATAATGATGTTTAATAATGAAATCCTAGTTATTTGAAACAAGGGTATTTAACAGAATGAGTTGTACACAGACAGAAACAAATGGAGTGATTATGCAGGATTTTACCGACCACCCTGCGACAACTGCAAAAAGATTAGAGATTTTGTTTCAACTAAAGCACCATTATTTCGTACTTAAAATAATATAAGAAATAGTTATTTGTGTATCTAGGGGGCGAAGTTGAGTTTGTCGCTCGAGGTAAACATTTGACGCCCGAGGCGTAATAAACTTTGCACCCGTAACACAAACAACATTTTCCTTACATTTACATTATTAATTAGTGTTTTAGTTTTTAAGAAGGTCTATTTTACAGAGGTTAATCCCACAACAATCACAATTTTTAAAACATTCTACATCAGTTATTTACCCAAAGCCCCAGGCCAACTCCATAGGCAACTCCCAATGGTAGTCCCAATCAAAAATCTTTTCAAAGGTATGATGCAAACCAACCACTTCTCTTCTTCATGGAAAGGGGATAAGATCAATATGATCAAAAGTTTCGTAAAACCCACTATTCCCTCAAAACCTTCGTCCCATCTCAATGTTGGTTGGTCTCTTGAAAGTTGTTGAAATACCCGTTAACACAAAACTCACCCATCACCTCAAAGAGGTCATCAGGCCCGAACAGTTTGCTTTTCACATAAACAGTCTCTCAGACGGGTTTAACAAAAACCTACATAACACAGCAAAGCCTTCGAGAAGGTAAGGCACGAAGGCCTCTTGTACAAGTGAGCTACAACCCTGTTTCTCCATGCTATTTTCATCTAATCAGATCGTACCTCGACAACAGATGGTTGCAGGTTTCTGTCAAAGGTGCATTGTCCACGCCAAGGCCCATCGAGGCCGGTCTCAGTCCTTTCCCGTTACTGTACCTTCTGTGCACTAATGACATACCAGTTCACCATCCAGTGTCATTGCGTCAATTTTCTGACGATTCCATGTTCTATTACACTTCTTCAAGTGTGAATTTTGGAACACAAATCATCCAACTTCAGCTGGATCTACTCGAGCTTTGGCTTTAGAAGTGGATAATTGCTGATAACACAGACAAAACAGAACCCATCTGTTTTATAAATAAAACTACAACACCCGAAACACAATTTGTTTAAACAAACCCCCCCCCCCCCCCATAGCATGGACAAACAAAGTAAAATTTCTAGGTATCACCACAGATAAAAAGCTAACTTTCACACACCACATCAGACAAGTCATGGCAAAGCAATTGTAGCCAGATCCAAACTTTATCCAGTGATTAGTTACAAAAGCTCTATCCATCAGACTGGCTATGTACAAATGTATCTTCTTCGAGTTTTCACATTCACTGTCAGAGTTTGGTACTATCTTCTTCAACATCTCTGGAAGGAAGAAGATTGATTCCTTCTAAACACAACACTGCGAATGATAACCAACTCTCTTTGGTTCATTCGTAACACAACCATTCATCAAGGTCTGAAAGCCCATACAATCCACGATATCATACTCAAGCTAATTAAATCGTTAGATTCCGAACAGAAGGCTTGACACACACACACACACATATGTCCTCAATTGTGACAGTCCCCCACCCCTCCACCACAAGAACACATTAACCGACCACTGTGCCTTGTACACGCCCCACCATGAAATGACCCAAAGGTATAAGTCATATAATAAATATAAATATAAACAAAATCAAAGCTCACCCCTAAAAACAACTACCCACTTTCCTAAACAGTCACTACACAACAATAAAGCCAATTACATCTCACACTACTGCAAATGTTTTTAAAACGAAAGCTGATAACACTTTGAGGGGATCTCGCCAAATCCAAGGATAAGCTCTAACAGCGAATCCACAAACTAGGACAAATACTCGATTTTAGAGAGACCATAGCACAAACCCAAATGGATCTCTTTACACGATAATCTGTTTAACAAACATGAAGAGTGTAGACAAATAGATAGAGGAGAGGATATAAGAAAAAGAGAAAGGTTAAACGAAAAACTGACAGAAGAGTAATCATTCATTGCAAATATTGTATGGTGCGAGTGAATAACATGAGTTGAAATTATACTAAATAATATAACTAATGACATTGCAATATTCTACAAATATTAATATCTAATTTTTAATTAAATGTGTGACGATTTGTAAACATTGTTTATAGAACAATTTAAAAACTATAATTAATTGTGATAAAACTTTACCTCGAACGTGTTTTTCGTTTCAAGGAATTGTATGGTACTATTTCAATACCTTTTTAACATAGTATTATGTACCTTTTTGTATGGTACCATGTTTGTGAGTATTGAGAACCATTTTTGATAGAAGCGGGGATAGAGATGACACTCTAGGGCCAAAAGCTTTGACATTGCGGAATAGATCAAATGTTTGTATACCTAAATCAAATTTTGCTATTTATTTGAAATCTTATGTATACTATCACTTAAATTTTTTTATTGTATACCAGAAAGTATTAAATCATATTCAAACGGACATAATTCTCCAGATGGCTGCCTAATATTTTGCAAGGACTTGAAGATGTACGTTCTTATTTTAATGTCATATCTTGAATGTTATGCTTTTGTATTATATTCAGGTGTTGTATCCTTGAAAGTACGTATGCTAAATCTGAGTGCCTGTGTATAGTCTATATCAACGATGAACATATCGTGAAATATTTATTATGTATTTAAAAAATAGTTTGCTTTGTAAGAATTTTATAATGGATCTGTGTTGTGAATATGCATATAAGTAAATTTAAGTTACAAATAGTTATGCATTGTTTATAAAACTACTTGAAATTTTTTGTAGATTAAAATGTAACTAATAGTTTGTATTTATTTGAAACTCGGTCGGCGGCAGATCACTCAACTTTGTGTTTGAATTTTGTTTTGTGTATGTACATAAAAAATATTGTATTAAAATAACCCACAGGTTTTATTACCACAGGGTTTCCTTTATTGTTTCTGTAATTTTTTGTGAGCAGACTATTTTTATTTAGTTTAAAAAATATTATGTTTTTTAAGAAAAGTACTGGTAATACTGGTAATAGTTGAGTTTAGTATCAATTAACATTTCTTAAGCAACTTCACTCATTATTCAAATCATTTACTATTGTATAGTAGCCAGATACATTGTTATTAAAGTTGTAAAAACAGCGAGAATTAAAAAATACTTATTTGTGAAGCCAATAGTCCAACAAAGCATTAGTTAAATAAAATAAGTAAACCTTAATCTTATCTTCTAAAGCGAGAGATAATTGTTTGTCAGCTAAATGGATCTGGAATCTCCGTCTAAGGATTTTTGATTTTTTGATTGAATATGGGGCTTTTGGCCACGAGAAATCGATTGGAAATGGTCACCAGTCTGGGAAAATTCGTTTTCTACGTCTTTTTATTAAATTAAAAAGTGAAATTTGTCCATTTTAAACAATACAAAGCACAGCTGATGCAAATGTTTTCAATGTCATTACAATAATCATCTGTTTTTTTTTAAACTGTAACCTAATGTTGTATCTATTTATAGTTACCATGGCAACGAATACTTCTGCTAAATAAACATACCCTTTATTTAGTTGTTTAATGTTATAGGCCTAACCTAAATTAACTGTTTGTACATTTTTAAATGTTCAATAATTATTGAAATCATAGCCCTGCTTATAATCGAGCTTTAGCTCGGTCTCCTGGTACTATACTTGATTCGGAAACATTTTACTCAAATTTTTGTATTGTTTATGTAAATTTAATGTTATATAAAACACACTTTAGAGTGATAAATTAAATAGAAACTTTTACATAATTGCAACGAATTTATGTGAAGTTTTCCTTCTAGGTCATGTTTATTTTCCTGTATGTAACAAAAGTTAGTTAAACATATATGCAGTATTAATAGCTTATTAAGTAGATAACATAAAAAATGAACACAAAATTAGTAAACGTATTTGTTTTGAGATTTTGTGTTCAGGTTTTATTTTATCTAGTTACTTTCTCACAAGTCAAGCTCAATAGTTATTTATAGTTTATTAAGTAAAGATTGCAAGTTGAATTTATGACAACTTAATCAATAATTTGATATTGTTATTTAAAAAAGCAACCAAAGGTAACGGATGGATACCTTAAATCTTTAAACAAATTTAACTCGTGTTATTTGTAATTTATACAGTATTTTAGATATTTATAAAAACATGTTCAGGAATTTTAAATTGTAATTTTTAAATATTTTCTGAAATAATTTTGTACTTGAATTATTATGTAATAATGATTTTTTACTTATTCTTATGCAAAGGTATTGTTGAAGATGTAATTAAAATTATGTTTCTAAAAAATAGGATAAATTTGAGCTGTTTACAGCAATTTCTTACTTTAATAAAAAAAAAAAAAAACACTTCACTTCGTAGTTGTCAACCACAGAACTGGTAAGAAATCTTGTTCGAACACTCAACAGCGTTCCTTTATTAAAATCTACTGGGATCAAAAATTCTTGTGAAATAAAATGGGATTGGAAGTTTGAATGTGGAATCAGAGTAAATTTGAACTCAATAACTTCCTTTTGTGTAGTGCTGGATTATTTCAATGTTGCATCTTGGTGTAATATTAGATAAAGTTGGTTTATATAGATGAATTGAACAATTCAAACAATAGTTCATATTGTTTTAAATATCTCACACCAAGCTAATATATATATGATCTGTAATTTGTACGGATTTCTATTCAAATTAAACACATAGTTAATGAAAGTTGAACTTATTACTCCGGATTTCTAGCTCTATTAGAAAAAATATTTGCCTCTCGTTTATCTTCCTTATTCCTTGGAATTCATTAAGTTCTTCTTTTTAAGTACCTGTAAAGCACAGTTACAATACATTTTCTATGTGCTCAACAGATTACAACAAGAAGTTATCTTTTCAAGTGGTTATGGGAATAAAGGCGTTTGTGTAGACCAAAAGTAGGTAATACAATTTAATAAATTTTAACTTAGGGTATTTGTCTTAACAAAAACAATTATTGTAAAAACTGAGAGAATTATTTTGGTCATTAAAGTAATATCAAATCTTTCCTCGCATATTCTTTGAATATCTTGAGAGAAAAAAGTAAATAATTGTATCTAATTTCAGGAAAAAGCAATGCAGGTGAAATTGAGTTTTGTTGTTTAATTAGCGAATGGTTTTAGTAATAAACTATGAAATGTATTAATAAATTAAGATTATGTTATGATATGAAGTACTTTCCTTGTAGTAACAAATAATTAGAACTTGAGTTATTGAGTGCACATTTTTATTTGAGTTTGAAACATAAGTGATATAATAAAATTATTAAGTAGGCCTACACATAATTAAAATATTAAGAAACTAAGTATATATATAATTCAAAATCAGAAATGTATACATAATAAAGACATTGGGGCAATAAAATTAACTATATACCATTCAAACACAGAATAACTTACTTTAAGGATAAAAAAAACTAATCATATTATAATAAATACTTACATTGTTGATTTAGTTTTGACTATTATTAATTGTAATATCAACTTTATTACACGATACTCCTATTATTTGTATAGAATAAATAAAATGACTTAAGATTTATTCTGTTTATTAAAAAAGTTGTGTAACTCTATTATATTATTAAAGTCCGTGTGTTAAAATTTGTGCGGACAAAAAAAATGTTAATATATTGTTAGTTCTGAAAGAGAGCACTTTATTCAAATACAAAATTATCAACAATAGCAAAACATTACCTTTTATACATGTAGATCAAAAGTATTACTGTAAAAATAATCGCAGAATTATTGTATAGTTGTATAAATTATATTTATATCCACGTCTATATAATATATCTGTCTTGCATTTGGAGTAATTATTATTATCTCAACAAACTAAATAAAAACAATTATAAAAGGAGATAAAAAGAAATACGTACAATTAAAAAAAATTTGTTGATGGCCATGTAGTCTGCTTGCATGTTTTTTAGCAAATATGTTTACCTCTTCAGATACTAATGGCACCAACAAAGTTTTTCATCCAGTGTCATCAATAAGTACTTGCCTCATTAGTATGTGGAACAATTTGTTAATGAATTATCTCTAGTTGATACACATAGTCCTTGTTCGTAAAGTTGGCATGAGTACACTTTCCTCATTCAGCTTAATGTATCATTTCCTGGTCGAGCTGTTAATATTATTCAAAGCTGATTGTAATTTGTCAGTAGCTGTTTGTATAGCATGTCCAGTGTCGTCAGTGAATTTAGCTCTCAAAACCTCATCATTTTTTTGGAATATCACTAGTGTGTAGCAAATAGATAGTGGAGCCTGAGGTCGCTAACCTGAAGGATTCCGGCAGCAATACTTCTTAATCCAGAGTAGTCTTTACCATGTTTTACTCTCAAATATCGATCGGATATATAAGATTTTATAATCTCACTAATTTTTTTCGGTAAATAGCGATCAAGTTTACATTCCAAGCCCTCGTGCCACACTCTATCAAATGCTTGGTCCATATCCAAAAATATATTTTCCTCTTCCAATTATTTCTCGATGACGTCAGTTATGCGATGTAATTGGTCGAGTTCCTACCGTGGAAACTGAACTGATGAGTTGGAAGAATCTGTCTAGCTTCAATAATTGGCTTCAGTCGTTTTAAGAGAAGCCTTTCAAAACGTTTTCCAATAGTTGCTAGCAACAATATTGGCTGGTATGGGGGTTTTTCTTCCGGCAATAATAAAATTTTGCAATAATATTAAGTCGGCATTTCACGGTGGTCTGCTACATTCTGCACCTGTATTGAATAGTTTTATAACACATGGTTAGTTAAAAACTAAAATAATTATAACATATAAAGTATTATATAAAGTATAAATATTATTATGTTCAAATGTTATTCAATTGTGCTCTTAAACTACTTTAACAAACTCAAATTAATAAAATAACAGGTGGCTTTAACTAATTCAGAAGAGAGTCAAATTAATTAAATCCAATTTTGTTTAACTTGAAAATATACTAATATTTGATCTTATATGAAATGCGTATGTAAAGTCACTACGGTGTACAAATACAGTCCTTATTTCTCTAAGGAGATATAAGCAGTTTTGTTATTACAGCCAAGAGACAGTAAAGTGGCTTACTTAAATCAAGTGTTTCTCAACTCCGATGTTTCAAAAATTTAATTAGTTTTTTAAGGTTTGAAAACAAAATATTTAGTTTTACTAAACATTTTCCTAAACTGTATTTCGTAACTGTCTGAACTT
This sequence comes from Philaenus spumarius, assembly GCA_018207615.1. NCBI lineage: Eukaryota > Metazoa > Arthropoda > Insecta > Hemiptera > Aphrophoridae > Philaenus > Philaenus spumarius. The sequence continues at coordinate 8,682 of JAGFPH010010144.1, forward strand.
TATTAATTAATTCAACGAATGTTTTCGCTTTATATTTCAAGTTTAAAGTAAGATTACTCATGATTTATTTTAATCAAGTATGTGATTGTGATCTTGTTTCTTACTCAAATTGTATCTGTATTTATCTACATTTTCTAGTTAGTAAAAAAGTAATTTCAAAACCAATCAATAGATAGTTTTTTACCATAGCATCTATTCTTTAATCGGGTGTATTAACACTTTAGTACTACTGGTCTCGAAGTGTCAGCAGAAATAGAAATTAATTATTTAAGTTACCAATCTCTTTATCTTTTAAGTTATATTAAATTTCTACATTATGTCCTAGTTTCCCTCAAAATATATAATAGATTTTATTAAAACACAGTTTTGTAAATATTCTTTTTACTTTGCTGGCAAAGCTTAAACACGTATTAAATTTATGGTTTTAAAGCAAGTCGAAACATTTTTTAAATATCTTATTAATTTATCAAGAGTAAATAAATATTTGTTTTTAACTCAAGAGAAAAACAATTGCATAGAGTAAATTTGAAATTTGAACATCCATTTGCCTTTTGTTGTGCTAAAATTACATTTACTTTGTTACTCATAATAATTAATGCAACGGTAGCAGAGTACTTGTGTTTTCTTATTGCGCTTTTTATAGAGAAAGGTGAATAATAAATGCTTTTCATAGGGCACGTAATGTCTTAAGAACGAAACATTATAAGTAAGTTTACTATTTATTATTGTGAAAATTAGTAATGTAATGTTTAACTTATTATAATATATAATTTAAACTTTAATTATATATTATATACAGGAGTTTAGTAAAAATAAATGCAAATAATAGACAAATCTATAAATACAAAAACAAAATTGATTAAAATTTGGAATCCAAAATAAATGTTGTTTTTTTACTAAACAAATGAAAGAAAACACTACAAATTGTAATGTTACATAACCATTTTGACTCTTTTTTATACAATAAATAATGTCAAAACTCTACTTGTCGTATAACTTGCTGTAGTGTATGGTAGAAAGTTAAGGAAATACATAAATCAAACAGTTAATTTGTAAATTGTTACAGTTGTTAATTACATTCTCTTTGAAATCCTAGTGTTAAACAATAAGTATGAATAAAAAAGAATATAAAATACAAACTGAACTTAAAACGGCTTGTTTCTCTAACCAAACCATGTTCCGTTGCGTTTTAACCATGTTCCGAGCAAGAATACTTAAGGCAATAATTATTAAAAATTATATTTTCATCAACTTCCAACAAGTGTTTGTGCTCACTTGTGTACAGTTGCTGTTTTTAGTGTCTGTTTTTTTTGCATTCATTCAAGTCTTTTCAAGTCAAAACTGTTGTTGTAATTTCAGTTTTAGTAAAACGATAAATTATAGAAAACAATTCATACAAAACAACTTGCTGGGAAAAGTCTGTTTACATGCAGTCGTCACTGTCATTAAAAATGATACATGAAGTAGGCGGGCACCAAGCAACATAATTGATGTATATTTTACTGACTACATCATGTTTGTTATGCTAGTGTTTTGTGTCAGTAACTGTGTGTTGAATTACACAAATTAACCACAAAAGAGTAACTAAATAAAACTGATTATCTATAAGTTTATGATTTAATGTTTGAAGTTCAAATTAAGAAACAATTGAAGCTATTGACGATTTCGTTTTAGGGATACGTTAAAACTTTTGATATTTTAAAGAAAAAACTATTTCTTGGATAAAGCCCTCTAAAGATTTTTTAAAATAATGATTTTACTATTATATACCTATGTTCTGTTATCAACGTACAAACATAAACATTATTTGATATCTTAAACTGTTGTCTTGTTTGTAAAATCTAATTTCACTCACAATATAAAAAGACATTACTAATCTTTAAATTTAGAGAAATATATCAATAATGCACTGTAAATAATTCAACAGCTCTGTCCTGTTTATATTGTACATCAAAATTAAATTGTATTCAAAATGATATTCTAATTATAATTATAATACAAATATTAAACAATTTAAATTTATTTTTCTAGTTAACAATATATAAAGTGTACTTGACCTTTATCGAAGTATTTTAGAATCAATTTTCATACCTACATGTCACAGACAGGAACTAATCACATTCAAAGTTAATCTTGAAACTAAATTTAGCAAAGACTGCAATAAATGACAGAGTGTATCTACATGCTGTAAAAAATCAAATGACAGATAAATTGTTTTCTCTTTACATAATCAGATGTATAACACACATTTTACAAATATAAATTTAAAAAATATGTATTAATTAATTTTAATTTCGAAAATAAAAACTAAATAAGATTTGATTAGACAGTCGTAGTAAGTTGTTATAGAATAATTTACTATTTTAAAAATATATTTAATGTGTTAGTTGTTTATTTTAACTTAATGTTGATATTAAATTAAATTGTTTAGTAATTAAGAAACTCTATCAAGTAAAACGTTGGGTAATTAATAATAAACTGTGTAAATATATTTCACAGGGATATTTTGTTCTGAGAGGAATTTTACAATCTTGAAAATAAATTTTTAGAGTATCATGAATTTTTACAAATTTGTATAATGTCTAAATAATGTATTTATTATTTTTTAAATATTGTTCATATATTTGGAGTAATTATGTCATTCATGTTGTTCTAAAGATGTTAAATTAAAATGTAATGAATCATTATGTAAATAATATTAAATTCATAAATATTATAATTTGCTGATTTGATTACTATTATTTTACAGTAAATAAAATTAATTGAAATAAGTATATGTATTTCTTTATAGCCGGACAAAACACTCATTACTCAATTATGAACAGATAGTTTCTACAAAAATATAGCTAAGCGTACCATTATAATTAAATAACTGTAAAAGGGTAAGATAATCAAATGTAACTGACTTATAAAATCTAAATTCAACTTAAACATTTATATAATAATATTGTATTAGCTGCAAACATTTTTCGCATCGAAACGATAAAATTCAACTGAGGAAAGTTAACAACTTAACTATATTTTAAATATTGTATTCAAGAATTTGACAAAGAAATTCTTCCGATTTTGATCCAATTTATGGAGGCAATTGTTTTTGTCTGCCTGTATTTGTTTTTTTTTTTTTAAGATACAACCTTAATACATAATCTACATTAAAAAGAATATACATAAAACATTTGGTGTCATAAAAACTTTCTATTTTATAAACATTATTCATTTTAAACCGATGTCAATGCTCTAAGCCAACGTAAAATATAAATGTTAAACATAATTTTTCACTAAAATAAAGGTTAGTTATTGGTTGTTTTTATGTTTTAAACATCATAATATAGAATTATATGTAAAAAGTTAAAATATTTATTCTAACTTAACCTGAAGAAGTATTTCTCTCTCGACATTTCAGTTTAATATATTAATGAGCTTAATTAAAAATATTCCAATGATTTTAAATTGTTTAAAATAGGCATATCAAAAAAGAATGAAACACACTGAAAAGACAAAAAATACAAAGAGTTATACATACAAAAATACACAAATAGGCAAACAACAGAAGAATTACGTATGTAATTAAATATGAGAAGTAAACTAAGGTAAAACAAAAAGGGAGTTCAAGAACATCTAAACAATTAAAAATGCTATTGTTTTATCTTTTTAAAAGATAAATGCAATTTTAGTGTTTGTCTCTAATAGCCACAACATAAATAATAAGTTAAACCAGTTAAAAATATCCACTACCCATTATTTCACTCAACTAATACTAAATGAGGGCATGTCTAAGATAAATTACTGTGCAGAATATTCTATTTACAAATATCGTTCCAAATACAAATTATTGATCACATATTCACCCGTCTGTAGTTTATAAACGGAACCTGGGAAGCTTTTTAATTACCCCTGGCATTATGTGTAATTATAGGTAATTATAGAGTCATTATTTTAACTACACCATAGTTAGAGGTAATTAATTATGTATATATGAGTAATTATAGAGTAATTATTTTAAGTACATCGTAATTAATACTAATTATGTAATTGAGTCAATATACTACAAATCATTCATAACGCGCGTTGTTTTAATACCCCCCCCCCCTCCTCCAGCCCGAACTAAATGAGTTGCTGAACTACCCCGGTGTATAAGTCCGATTTTTATAAAATATATAAATGTTATCTGAGTACATCAGTTGAAACAATGGAACGTTTGTTAAATCATCAATTCTCATGTGTTTTAGCCGGGCCCTCATGTTGTGGGAAATCGCAATTTGTTATAAACTTCTTAAAACATATGCCTTTGTTGTGCAATGTCGAGTTTAAAAAAATATACTAGCATTTTAAAATATAGTGTGGCAGCCATTTTAAAATATTGATAACATACCAATAATATTTCAAGAAGGCTTATCCGATATGAATTCAGTGGACCCAAGATCGCCCAACCTAATAATAATTAATAGATGTCACAAGACGGACCTTATAAGGTAATTCATTGTATTATTAAAAGATGATTTAATGCACAAATCTAATAGTAGTGTTGTGGATATTTTTACGAAAGGTTTTCACCAAAAAGAAACATTAGCTTACTTTTCATTACACAAAATTTGTTTCATTAGGGCAACGAGATATTTCTCTTAACACCCATTATATAGTGTATTTCAAAAAAAGTCAAATAAGACTTCTGGCTCAACAGGTATAACCTGAATATTCAAAATTTATTCAATGTGCTTATATTAACGCTATTAAACAACCTCAAGGAACCTTTTGTTTGATATGAAACAATCTACACCTGAAGATTTAAGAATAAGGCCGACTGATGAATATAATTACGCTTACGTCCCAAAAAAGAAATAAAAATGAACACAACTGTCTACTAGGCGTCATTTATCTACCATGTCTCGTACTGTAATAAGCAATGTCGAATTACTCCGCACGTTATTAAAGTTGAAACCACTTAGAAGAAAGCATTATTTGAAATCAGCCGATTATAATTTAAATCGGTTGATATGCGAGTTCGCTTAAAATACGTTAAAAGGAAATGTTCTCTTATCAAAACCTCAGAGAAAACCCGGTATAAACACATCCTTAGAAAATTACAAAGATCGGTAAAAATTGTAAGAATAAGAAACACATAATAATACGAAAAGGAGGTACGTTATATCCGTTGTTAATTGATCCTATTCTAAGTAGAGTACTTCAGAATTTACTATAAATTAAAATGGATCACGCTAAAAAATGGTTATATTGTCTCAGGATTGTGTACAAGAATTGCATGAAAATGAAAGCGCAGGAGTTTTGAGTAATTTAGATAAAGATATGAAAGATATATTAAATAACTCTAACATTAAGAAATAATATATATATTATTCGATTCATTTACATCTTTAGGTTTTATTTTTATTGTTCAATGTGTAGGATTATTGCAAGCTTTCATTAAATCCGTGAGCACATCGATGTATATATAACTGTTTTTAAAACTTTTTCCTCTGTTTACCTGAAGGAAAATGATTACCCTACCTGGATTTTTTGGTTTCCTGCTGCTCATTTCTTTTGCTTTGACTTGGCTTTATCCAGGTCATTCGGGAGACCAGCAACTTCCTGAGCACATGGAGTGTTTGAGTTGTTCCTCCTCCACCTCTAAGTTTGCACAAAGAATACAACGTTGGTCTTTCTGACCCTCATTAATGGTATGACCCTTTCCCCCACACTTGTAACACTTAGTTCCGGTCCGGAACAGTAGAGAGCATAATGGCCGTGTTCGAAAAACCTGTAACATCAAAGAACAAATATTCGACTTTTAACTCTGCAGTAGACCCATCCGATTTTTATCCGCGAAAACTGATGCAACTTTTCAGTTAAAAACTTGGTTAAAGTCAACATACTTTAGCCATAAGGAAATCCAAGAATATCTATTTCTTTAAAATGTATGCATGTCACAGAATAGTTTTCAATGTAATTAATTATAAATTCTACACTCAAGATAACGGTTCGGCAATGGGAAATCCTTTATCCAGTTTTCTGACGAATTTGTTCATGAGCAATTTCCGGATAAATCATAAAAATTTATTTGGAGTTTGGATCAGATACGTAGAGGATGTTTTCGAGGTGTTCGATAAAAAATAAAACATCGAGAAATTTTGTCAACGAATAAATTAAATATCCCCGACAGTTAAATTCAAATACAAAATGTAACAAGACAATAGACTAGCATTCCTAGATGTACCAATGTTCAGGGAAAATAATAAATAAAAATTGAGTTGTTACAGAAAACCAACACACACAGACCGGTTTATTACCTGAGACTCATCACATGCACCTGCATACAAAATAGTAGCCTTCAATTCAATGGTTCACCTACCTCTGGTTAACCTGGTTCAATGGTCCCACCTGGTTAAACCTACCTCTTCTCAACAAAGTTATGTAACCGAAAAACAATATATCTATGGAGCTGCACAATTTAACGGTACGAAAAGGGTTTATTGCCACGGACTGCAACCGACCCTTTTACAATCCTACTGTATCTTCTACAAGCTCAAGACAGAGTGGCGTCTCTTCCCTCTGTGAGTTTTCCGTCTTAGGCTGGCTGTAAAATTGTTCCGTTGTCGTTTTTCGAAGGATCATCAACAGCACGCTTTTTTATCCTGTCCCGAACTTAACTCCTGATTCCTTCTTCTTTCTTTCTTACCGTCTTCAAGACTAGGTACCGAAAGGCTACGCTGTCGCGTTAGAGATCTAGCGATCTTACCACTCATCTTGAATGGGTCGTCATCTGCACTTGTATTATTTTTCTGATTTTTCCACCTTTGATGTGTCGATGATGTGTGAGAGGTCGCTCCCAGAATTTGAGAGACCACCAGATCGGAACCAATGATGGGACTCACCTTTTCAGGCTTATCCAACAGCGATATTTCCGTGGTTTGTCACACATGTTCATATTTCAATAGGTTGAAGAAATGAGTAAAGGTGGAAAGACGATTGAATACCATAATAGCATAGGGATCGGAAGAAGTTGGTCAAGAGAGACCTGATAGGAAAGACGAAAGAAACAGGGATCCAAACCAAGAAAAGATAAAAAGCGGCAGCCCCAGTATAGATACCTCGGGATAACTGAGTGTTAAAGGTTATGCATTATATACATTAGGGTGGGCCGAAAAATTTGATTTTTTAAATTTGACATTCTAATAGTTGGGGAAAGTTGCCTATTGACATTCTTATTTTAGGTAAATTATTAATTTGTTTTTCTTTAGGTCGCTCATTAGTGCAAAAGTTTGTAAAAAAACGTAAAATCAGCAAAAGTTATTTTTTTTTAACTTAAAGGTTATGCATTATATACGTGTAAAAGGTTATGCATTATATACATTAGGGTGGGCCGAAAAATGTGATTTTTTAAATTTGACATTCTAATAGGGGGGGGGGGGGGGGGGAGGTTGCCTATTGACATTCTTATTTTAGGAAAAATTATTAAATTTTTTTTTCTTTAGGTCGCTCATTAGTGCCAAAGTTTGTAAAAAAACGTAAAATCAGCAAAAGTTATTTTTTTTATTTTTAATAAATTTTTATTTTTTTTACTCCTGATACCCCTAAAGTGTTTCATATTAACTCTTTCATACATATAATATACATTATATAGTAGAGTATGATGGGACAATTAAGAGTGATGCTTCAGTTCATTGCACACCTTAAGGTTATGTATAAATTACTAGTACTAATATATTTATATATATAGTGGAACGTATCGGGACAAAACAGCGTGACACTTGATTCTTATTTGCCGCGTGCAAAATTTGTTTGTATCTTGTTCGCCTAAAGAATTTTACACTTCAAACATCTGAAAAAAGGAGACCGACTAAAGATGTCAGAACAAGTTAAACTTAATTCCACATGGTGACAACTGTCATTCCGACTGTAGAATTGTTTATTGGGGAATAAAATCTGTTTTATGCTACTTCGCTCAATTTATTGTACTCCATATTTACGAACTTACGTTTGGTTTTTTCTCTCTGTGAAAATTGTGTAGTAAATAAATATATTACATTTTTATAAAACATAATCTTCTTTGTAAGGTGCTAATAACTTCTTGAATAAAAGAAAGCCAAATTACTAAACATGTTTTAAGTCAAGTAATTTACAACCGGATTAAACGTAAAGAAATTTTATTAACACTGAATTTATTATACATTGTCCATCGACATTAATGCAATTATTAAAATATTTTTTACTTTAGTTTTTACATCAAAACTTGGGCATGTTTTTACATAAAGAAATAAAAGGAAGAAAGTCTTTAAAGAAATAAACTATTAAATAAAATGCATTTTTTGCAAATCCAGAATTTGCTCATCGCTTTGATGAAAATGAAATAAAGCTGTACTCCTTTCATGATACTGCATAATATTCTGTATTGGTGGTTTTCTCCCATCGTTTTTTTTTTTTTTTAATTCATGTTTTAAATATCATTTGTTTATCACTTACTGGTCATATTTGATCATACTCATTGAGATTATTGGAAATGTAGAAGATACTGTTTCACTCAATGGGTTTTGTTGTCAGGCGTTCCGATGGGCCACGACATACACAAACGCTAAAGAAATAACAGGTAATTAAATAATTTTGGCAGTCTTCTTATTTAGTAAATGCAAGATTTCTAAAATTAATTTAATTGTTTCTTTAACTCTAAACATATTATGTATTGAATTAGGTAGATTGTAAGTATACATTACTGTATTATTTTGTGCTATAAACTGATACTATGAGAAAATTAAAGACCAGATCTCATTCTTAAAATTTTAAAGTAAAAACTGTCTACCTAGTGTATTGTGAACAATTGTATTAAAATTAAATTGAAATGAATATATTTTTAGATTTCTTGAAAGGTTTGCTGTCAATGAAAGGGCCAACTATGTAAGTTTTGTCTAAATAAATATAATTGTTTGATTAGTTTCGATTTCAACTGTGTAATATATTAAACAAAATATAGACTGATTTGGTGATGAAAGTTGAACGGACAGCCAACACGAAGGCCAGTCGGATGTATTATATTAATTCCTAGCTTTAGTTAAGGGATAAATTAGGTATTGCCGTTGGGCTTGACTAAGGCCAACACACACATTTTTAATATTATAAGCTGGGAAATAATGCATTTCATTCACGCTTATTCGTTTGTTTTACAACTTGATCTACCCTATTCTACATTTTATTTGATAAGTGAAAAATAATAGCATCCTGTGTTTAAAATTTTTAAAGTATACATAGTATTTTGATCTCGTTTATAAGACGGCTGCTTCCCCATAAAACCGTAAACTGCGCCAAGCGAAATTACTTGATACACAAATACAAACTGTATAAATAGAATTGAAGCCTGATTCACTTACTTAGATTTTGTACAATTTCATATTTATTTCCCTAAGTAAAGAATAAAATAGTTTGACCAAAAAATACTCACATAAAGTAAAGTACTGTCCTTTACCTAAACTTCACATTGTTTTCATTGTTTGACTTTTGTTTTTTTTTTCTTAGTTTTGATCATTTCTTCAGTTGAAATTCATGTTAAGATTATGATGATACAAACAAAAATATTTGATAAAATATATTGAAATTAATTCAATTGATAACAATTCTTGAAAAGAATTTACAATTAAGGGTTTTACAAATAAAACAAAGCTTGGTAAAATTAAATTAACATGCAATTTAGTTCTTGAGTTTCATTATCGGTTGCAAGAGAAAATTGTTGCTTCATTTATTTTTAGCTTGGTTATTTTGTTCAATCAGTTTCCCTGGAACTAGACTTTGTAAAAGTTGTAAATTCTAAAATTAACAGCTTCAATAAAAATTTACAAATGATGAATTTGTTCTAGTGAAAATGTTTCCGTTTTTAATGTAAGACCACAACATGTTACAAGTTTTGAACGTATATATTTTTGTTAAGGATCTCTATAGCTTGAATTGTACAAATTTCGACTGTTTCGCTATGCGAAAATGGTAATATTTAATTTACATATGATTTTTAAAACGAGAAATGATGGTCTCAACAAAAAAGTTGTTTCTTTATTACTAGCTGCTGTTAAGGACAGAATACTCCAAAAATAAATTCATTCACTACGTCCCAATATGTTTCGTTTGGCCTTTTATAGACCTTATGTTGAAAACTTATATTTTCTCGATATAGATATAGATGAGGTTGGTAACAAGATACAGCAATGAGCCACTTCATATAACTCAACCAATCTGAATCAAACAATGTTAAAAGTTAATGTTCGACAAACAGCTTCTATCGTAATCAGCATTGACTAGAGTAACTGGTTTTACTTTTAATGCATTAAAGCAGATATTTTTCATAAAAATGTTTTTATTAAGTATAGAAACTGATTAAGCGCAAGTTAGGTTTCTGAGGGTTCCGTAACTTTACATATTTTTACTCGTATTTAAAAAAACTAACACATTATTCGTGTTGGGTTTAATATTAAATTTGTGTTAAATGATGACTGTCAAACTAGGTAAGCCAATACCATTGCCAATTGTTATAAAATAATTATGACGACACACACAGACAGACATAAGAACCTCGTATATTTATAAATAGTGGTAGAAAGTGGGTCTCTCAAGCAAATCAGATGACGTCAAAGTTTCCCTAGTATGGCGTCTTTGTGCAAATAAACCTTATAGTACAGTCTATAATATTATTTATTCGTAGAGCAGCAAGCTTATAGTTCAAAGTAGGTGATTGTGAATTTCATTTTAAATTTATGTTAGTAAATAAATAAATATTCTGATTTATTTGTAATAAAACTTGTTAAACTATATGCACTACAATATTGCATAATAAATGATATCTTCGTAGTCGGTATTTTCATCTCGTAAAATGATAAGTTAAAATGCAGCTCAAAAACTCTTTATGTAACTTAAAAAAAAAAGATTTACGAGTGATAACATGCATGTATAAACATGATTAGTGGGCATTCAAAGGACGTCATAAATACGTTAGATTGTTTAAATAAACACACTTTATCTTAAAACTAGAAGTGGGTTTTACGGGAATGCAGGAAATGTTGTATTTACGCGATATCTTTACGCTCGTCCTCTCACAATAGTTCTTCTTGTATTGATTCTTAAAAATAAAAGTTTATAATAATAAAATATTTTCTTTTTAATGCCTAATATTATACTGCACAAACAACTTTTTGCATCTTAATAAATAAAATTAAATACAATCACATTTGATGGTTCTTGCAGTTATAAACTATATTTACAAATTTCTTTATATTTCTAACATTATACATACAGTTATAGTCTGAATAGAGCTTCAAATTTAGGAGATATAGTTTTTCTTCGCAGTTAGCTGAATTTGTAAAGATAATGCAACTCTGAGAACTAATACTTCAAAATTCTCTTTATTGGGAAAAATAAATTAAATTTATTGAACACAACATTTTACCTTTTCAGTGTTTCATTGATTCAAGTATTTTATGCTATAAATCTATTGATTACTAATTCTAATTACTTATGGAATATTAACATTCATACCTCGCAAAATAATAAATAATATAACTTGATGGTGCTATTTAGATACACAATATATGAAGAATAATAGCAATAAGAATAAACAAACACAAATGATGAATAATTCAACAAAGTAATAAAGAGTTAACACAATTTTCAACATAGTTATACAACTCAAATAAGCTTAAATTGTAAAATGTAATTATTGCATAGCTTAGTAATTAAAAAAGGATGTCGAGTATTATAAATTCGTAGCTTAAATGCAGCAGTGGCAAAACCTTTTATTTTGTGTTATTTCCCTTACAGTTTATTGTGCAGAAAAGATTTTATCTCGGTCTAAATTACTGTCTCATTTAACGAAACAAGTACATCTGTGGAATAAACCGTATTACTGTACTGAACCCATTTGCGAAATCCTGCAGAGTTGCAGTTTTGACAGAGGGAAGCAGTGCAATCAACTTTCCCTCATCGTAATCCGTGTGGGAACTAACAAAAGTAACGTGTGAGAGTATGATTTATTTTACCAGTTTCTGTAATTAGTTGTACCACTTGAAATTTACTTTAAATATTTACGCTACGATTTTACTTTTAATTAGAAAATTAAGACGCACGAAACACTCATTATTAGTTGGAACAAATATGAGATAAAATTTTCCAGGAAGAAAATTGGTTTAGGTCAAACACCGATGTAGTTTTTATCAACTGTTATCAATTATGTGCATATGTTGTCTAAATCAACTAAAGAAAAAGTAAAAAACTAAAACCAAGATCTAAAATAACAAGAAAATCAAATATAGTAAACTTGTATAGTGCAACATAAAAAGGGTACCTATTTTGTACAATGAAAAAACGCGCATTCGTTGTATAGAACCCACCATATTTAGTTACAGTTACAATTTTTATGAATCATAAAACAAAATATCGATTACATTGTTTTAATTATAAACTCATCTATGTTAACAGCAATAGTCACAAAATCTAACCGACACAGTTGCCACATCTATTAACACTAATCTTAAAAACTGACAGTATTGCGAAATGCATTAACATTAAACCAATGAATACTTAAATGTGAAGAAGCGCAGGTCTTATGGACAAAATTCTAATAGACTTTTCTAACTTGAAGTTGTAGTGTAGCAATTAACCGCGACGTGGCGCCAGCAAACCATTTTGGGCGCGGTCAAGAGCGAGAGAGTGTGACATACTAAATGTCGCTCTCGCTTAATCTGGTCGCCACGTACCAGAGAGAGAGGGAAAGAAAATATTGTATCTCGCGCTCTCTCGCCCTTCACCGCGAGTTAAATGGTTTTCCAGCGCTACCTCGCGGTTCATTGCTATTAGAATTTACTACACAGGACCTTTGCTTCTTAACTTTTAAGTATTCATTGATTAAACAGGAAAGTTAACCGACAGTGTTACCAGGTCTACCAAAAATAATCCTCAATGGTGACAGTATTACTAGATCTATCAACAATAATGACAAAAGCTAAGTGACAGTTCTCCCCAAATCAAATAAAACCAATCACGAAAGCTGAAAGCGTTGTCGGATTAATCAGTATTAATCAATCACAAAACCTAACTGACGGTGATGCCAGATCTATTAAAGCTAATTAAGAATTATATGTATTGGTCTACTTACGTCTGCTCCTCCAAATATTTGTTTATTGCCGTTACATGCATAAGGTCAGTACAGCATCAATTACAGCCGTATACAGTCATGTAAGGAAAAAGTTTGTTCCTTAATAAATAAACAAAGTGTTTTTTAAACGTAATTAAGTGTGTGTAAAAGTGTTCATAAATATTTGTCAAATTTTGTCGTAATGTGTTTTTTAAATGTGTTATAACAGTGTGACGAGGTACATATATACGTTGTATATGGTACCGATAAAACGCATGTGACCATGACTGAATTAATAGTCGAAACGGCCGTCATGGAATAAACAAATATTTGGAGGAGCAGACGTAAGTAGACCAATACATATTATTATAAAAAAGCTCTCCAGTAAGGTGAAAAATATTAAAACTAATTAAGAAAGCTGACAGTGCCAAATGTTATAAAATTCCTCATAAAAGCTTACTAACAGCTTATTCTCAACAATAATCATGAAAGTTAATCACTGACTTTGTTAGTGATGCCCACGGCTAAAAATATTCTATCACAAATTCTTTATTATTCTCTTTGACATTATTAATATTTTATACATAATTGACGGTTTTAAACGCGAGATGGTTTTGCATGTTTATTTTAGGATTAATAAATACGGATAGATCATACTATTTGGTAAAACCTAATACAGTAGTTTCAACAAGCTGTGTGAACATATCAAGTAAATTGCAAAAAGGTATGCTAAGTACGAATGCGAGTATCGTACTAAGGATTCTGCTACCATTATCTAACACCATCTTAATAGTATTTGGTAAGCTGAATTTCTTGTTTAAGTCATTCAAAATAACTCATTCTATATGTTATGATGTACTGTAAGGCAGTTATTGGGGCACAGAAACCACTCTGGTTTATATTGATGTTGCATCAGAAAACCATAAGTTAACATTAAATAGACTGTTCACTACTACGACTCCACTACATATTTCCGACGGTTAGAAATACTTGCAAATATGTGCGATATCTTTAGTTGCTCTAAATTTGTTTGTAAAATATTTTCCCACTGACTAAAAATACGCTGCAGCCACAAAGCCTGACAGCTTTTACGCAATGAATACGAGTTAGGGGAATTTTTGCTTCATTTAGCACACAATCCACTCGTCAAAATATATTGTTAAGTACAAAGTGTTAAATCAGTTAATATCCTGAATGTAACACGCTAGGAATTGTGGTGCCTCAAATTAACCCACATTAAATATTACTTTAAATCTACATTGTCTTGTTGCAATAAATATGTTGGGGATGCTACTTGATGTCCACTAGACAACCAAACTCAACAGTTAACAATACGTACTCATAAAGCTAAATAAAAGTACTAAAGTTTTATATTGTGCTGTCAATTATTAATTTGTTATTTTAATGGTCATATATTTTCATAGGTTAGGCTACATGTTCTAACATACGTAAACAAGACTTTCTACTGTAAAATTTCTAAATTATTTTGTATGTTTTAAAGAGTACCAATTCTTATATATTTATTTTATTCTAAGAATATGGATTATTATTCTAAATATATTTATTGTATGTACCTTTTAGGTTTGTTTAAACAATCCTATTTGAATGTTATTAGTTACGGCCGTTTTATCTACACAGAGACATCATCAGGCTTTGCTCTCGTCATGAATACAAACTTCACACATTTAAAACACAAACACATAAACACAATACACATTAAAAAAATACTAAAGTCACTGATTTTACTAAAAGAGTTATAGTAAATATAATTTTATGGTCCACATGAATCCTACTAGTTTGTCTTTAGTTGACTGAATTATTTATCTTACTCAAGGCATTAAGCGTGTCATATATTGCATTGGAGGCAAAGTTCAATTTGTCATTTAGTAGGATGTCAGGATCTTGCTTGTTATACGCACCCAAATAGGATTATTTAAACAGACCTAAAAAGTAAACACAATAAATCTACCTTATATATTATTTATCAAATGTGTTTTTGTGGCAATGCCATATCTCCCTTAATTCGTCATCAAAATTAGTGATTCAAACATCATTTTCAAACTTATGTTCCTCGTTACTGACGAAAAATAGGCAAATGGTTTAAAATTAGTGTTTTCGTTCAAAAAATGTATTAAAAAGTTTTAATTATGAAAGCTCATATGATTCCTAATGAAAGGCGCCATGTATTAACAATCTGGTTAACTAACATGACAGCTGTTAGTTTGTTTACATTATATATGCAAGTGTAATCAATCACGAAAATCAATTAAATTAAATCAACGTAAAGCGTTATAAATCGATATAAACTGTTTTTTATAAACCATCGTAAATAAATAAAAGTAATTCACTGGATTAAAACAACTTACTAAATCAGGTAAGTGCTCCTAATGAGTCAGCTAGTACAATATATTTCTAAGAAGGATAAATTATTTTTAAAATGATTGAAAATATGTTGGTCATTTTATATTATTAAACACTTAATTAAAACTTCAGTTAGTTTTGCTGCATATCGTAAACTGATAAAGTTGAAAAACAATGTTTAAACAATGTAGCGTTTGTAGAAACGTAAATCCAAGAAACTAGTAACTTTTAATTCGCGCGCCAAGGCCAATTCATGTTGGCAACATTGTACGTAAGACCAGTCTGCCACTCAACAGCTGTTCCCTGCCTGGCTTGCTAACCGGTCATTTTTTTGCTTATTCATTCTTCTGCCGTAGCCTTGACCATGTCAGGTGAAAAGTGACAACACAATCAACTCTTAGTCTAAACAGAACTTTATTTAAATGTAAAACCGACTTGCTAAATTTAACCATCTGTAAGCAAGTTTTATTAATATGCGTTCGTGAGTTGTTTAAAGTTATTCTTGTGAAGTGTTTTTATGGCGTTTCAAGGCAAATCTGTCCGACCTTGTCTAAGGCCTATTTCGTTACAAAACATGTCTACCGGCTAAGATATCCATCTATCTTCTACCAGGTAAAGTTCAAACCTAAATTACACCCTGAGTTAGCTATAATAATATGTATTGTGTGAATTTAACTGTAACATTTATCTACACTTGCAGAGTAAATTTATGTCATAACTTAACTTCTTTTTTTTATAGCCTATATTTTACATAGCCTATCTGTTTTACTTTACGTAGCCACAAGCCTTAAACTGTTTGCATTATAAGATTTAGAAGCCTTTTTAAGCCTAATAAAGGTGTAATAGTGTATATTCAAAGCTCTGTTTTAAATATTTCTTTGTAAGCCTATAAATACAATACAGTTCTATACACGAGGTTAAATTACAGTTTCATACATGAAATAGTTATGCAACTTTATACATGTTTTTAGCCATGTACTAAAACATGTGTTTTTTTTTCTTATAGTGAACATCACTGGTTTAAGTATCGCATGGGTTTAACATAATACAAGTTTTGTCTTCCATCTTCGAAGAATAACAACCAGCTATTATGAAAACATTTCTGAGTGTTGCTAGAATTTTGAACTGTCTGTTACTTTAAAAATGATATCAAATTAATAAAGGCTTACATAGTTGAAAAAGGCTACAATAATATTTTTTTTTATAATAATAATTGGGAGGTGCAGCTATAGCATATTTCGGACCTTAGCCCTAAGAGCTCTATATTAGAAAATTTACATACCTTTTTTTATAGAGAGACGTCTCATAATTTTTTTTTATGAATTAATTTTTACCTAGTATTAAGTTTGGCCATAGATATAAAATTATTATCAAATCCATGGTGAATGTATTCAATTTTGTAAATTTGTAAACACTACTAGTTCGTAATTTTGTATTTTTTTTATTGTAAACAGGGAGGGTTTTTCAAATTTTATTTTGGGGAGGGTTTTTCTTTTTGAACATAATTAATTAATATATATATTGTAAATATTTTCTTTGAAAATCAATATTACTTAAGGGCATGTTAATTTAAGATTTTTATTATTTAAGGGCGTTTAATCTTTTGTATTTTAATTTAAAATAATATTTTAATAAACAAATTGTTTATTAAGTGAATTGTATTTGTTTGGCATTTCCTGTGAATAGCTAATTCAGGTGTTTCTTAAAAAAAACTTTCCAAAATAAGGTAAGGCTACAGATTATTATCCTTAGAAGGATTTATCATCTTTGTTTTTTTTTTAATGTATGTACCACCCCATTTTTGACTCAGTACGCTTTCCATTTTGTTTGTTCCCTTTGAGGATGGTACAACAAACTGTCAACTATAAATAAAAATAAATAGTAATAAAATAAAATTACCCTCCATAAAATAAAATTATTACTTTTCACAGAGTAAGCAGGTTTTTGTTTGTATGTTCAAATTATCATAATATATTTACACATTTAGTTAACTAGGTAAAAGAAAGGTGATAGAACGTATAGTTACATATTTAATATTGGTGTGCTTAGCGAGCGTCAGAAACAAGCATACATTTGAAAACCAAAAGGAAAAAAATAAGCAGTTTTTAGACTATTCTAAACCAAAATTATATACTCTTTCTCTAAATAATAATTCCAGGTAATACTTGTTAAAAATAATTGTAATTTTTTTTTTAATATTAGTAGTATGGCAATATGTTTTATAAAAACAAGTATTAAGTTTGCAATAAATAAATTTTTTAATTTTTAAAACAATATTAATGTTTAAAATAAAAATTTTAGTTTAAAAATTAATTTTAAAAATGTTTAATAAATAATACAGCAAAAAATTGTATTTCTTTTAAAAGCAATACTAAAATAATTAATAGTTTTGATTCAAATACAGTGATTCTAATAAAAAGATGTAATATATTATTAAAAAGAGTTTATATTTTTGTAAAAATTAAGTAATATAATTTTTTTAAATTATATAGTATTTCTGTAAAAATATAAACAGAAATCCAGATAAAACTTCTATGATACGTTTATTAATTCTAATGCATTTCATTTTTATCTCTAACGTTAATATCTCTCTTTAGTGATCCATAAGTTACAATATCCAAATTATAACATACATACAAAATTATTATTAAGAAACAATATATTTACACTTTATTCTATTGAGTGCATTACATATTAACTTAATTCGAATTAATTTAAAGATTTATTTTATTTAAGTTATACATTTTAACTCATCTTTCTGTTACCGTAATGTACTATTATTACATGTTTATTTTCCCAAATTTTAAGTTATTTCGGTAATGTCAGTTTGCAAAATAAGAAAAAGCTAACATTTTTGAAAGTAAAAGTAAAGAAGTTTATTTTCAAAGAATAATGAAGGATAATAATTTAAAAAAATATATAATGCCAGAGTAAATTTAAACACAACACGATAATTCGCTTGATTCAGTTAGCAAAAAATAGTTCTTAAGAACGTAATAATTTTTGTCGACTAATACCTCGATGAATTGTCTTTTATTTAAACATTTTGTTAAAAGCAGTAATATTTTTTTGTTAAAAAAACATTATGGTTTTAATTAAAGGAGAAACCAAATAACACTGTTCCTCCACCACAAATTAACAAAGAAACAGTGTTGTTAACCAAAATGTTCGTTTAATTTCTAAAATAGGAAATGCTGTTATTAAAAGGAGTTACTGTTTTACTAATATAATAATAATTAAAATTAATACTATGACAGAAAAGATTTACAACAACTTACAATGTGATTATTTTGTTTCTTTTATGTTCGTCAGTATTTAAATTGAAAACAAAAACAATTAATGATCTATAAACACGTTTTTTATCAATGGTTTATAATAAAGAGTAAATTGCTAGCAGAAAAATAAAAAATAAAAATAGTGGACTGTCATTAAAGCCGTTGTAAATAGGAACGTAACACGTTTAGTATATAATTTGTTTAATACTAGAGGTGGATTTATACATTCTAAATTTTGAGAAGCCTAAAACGTTTTAAAACATTAGTATTTAATAGCATAAGCCTTAGGATAGCACGCTTACTTAATTTATAATGGTATTTGTGTATGCGCCTTGAAAAATGTATGGAGTAACAAATAAGACTCACAAAAAATAAACGTTACGAGTGAATGTAAAACTACATTTTTACGGGAATTTATATAAAATACTGAATGGCGTTTTTCAATGTAACATCTTAAATGCTTCCCATTTATCATAAAATTAAAACATAATACAGTTTTCACGTTACAATCAACACAATTCTAAGTTTCTGATTTCTTATGTAAATTAGATTCAGTGCAGTCAAATCGTATAAGATGTGTAACGACCGTGACAAGCATGTAGAGCCCAAGACTAACGAAGACCCTTGCAACTTAGTTTTATTTATTCTTGTTGATATTCATACGGTGAGTGATTTGTTATCTCAACTAACCACTTGTAAGTAAATAATGAACTGGACTTGTGAGAACAATATAGATGAAATAAAACAATAACAAAAAATCTCACAACAAATACGTTTAATAAATCAAACGCGTTTCAACGACAAAGGCGCCATCCTCATTGATAAAGCTACAAAAGCCAAACTACAACTCGCTAAACTTAAATTTCAATGCGCTATATTATACCGTGTTAACACAACTAGATAACTTAACAAAACCCCGTCGATCAGTGATACCAACCAACCTACAGTAAGATTCGAAACACCGTGCAGTAAGGCAAGGTTGTTAGAGTACAAAGGTTGACGCATCCCCGCCTCGCCCAGCAGTCCACAATTCCTGCTAGCGGACGGTTGTTTTGACGTCACTCAGTGACCTTGCACAGCCACCTGATCCTTGTCCCCCCCGCAGCCATTTTAGTATTTCAGTAGCATAACTCGTACCATGAGGTTGTATTTTACTTTAGTGAGCACTTAAGTCTTATTAAGTCTTATTCTAGCTGTTTCTTTATTCTTATAAAGTTTTCTTACTGTATTCATTCCATATTCGAGAAGTGTAATTACTTACAAATAAATGCAAAATGACAAAAAATAATACAAAATAAATATTCGATGTCTATATTACAAACACAGATATGCACTGTCATCATCTTTATAAATGCATTATTGTTAATAACCAGCGAAAAATATAATAATTTAAAACTATATTAATATGCTTCGATTTAAACGATTATTGTAAACAAAAAATAAAAAATAAACTAAATGTAAAAATACGTTTGCGATAAATTAAATGAGTGTTTTAAGGAAGTGATATTTTTTATTACTACGAACTAACTTAATATATTAACTTGGAAAATATAAGTTATAAATAAATGCATTTAACATTCATGTACCATATACAATTTTTAAAAATACAAGGTATGTAAAGCTTAAGTTCATTTACAAAAATAATTGTACACAGCAGAATTTTTTTCTTGCTAACTGTTAAAAAGGAGCTAAATATAATAATGCTTAAACAAAAGTAGTTTACTAAAACAACAGTAAGATTGTAACAGATTTCTCAGTAAATTCTGGCAAAAGTAAACAATTAAATCCAGTATTGTCTGTGTTTCAGCGTAAACATTTAATTTAATTAAGCACAGTTTTTATATTTTCTTATGAGCTACTTAGGTATTTAAAAAAAGAAGATTATTCAATGTTCCTCATCTTCCACATTTAAGCAACAAACTATGAAAATAAAAAATCGTTTGTGATAAGTCAATATTGTTTGCATTACTATTACGTACACATGCATGATAGTTGGTCTACAACAAAAAACAAACCAGTAGTTGAATGTTTATACATTTTGTATTTACTACAGTTATGTGAGTAAAGATATAAATTAATAAAGGAAATAGAGATGTCATAATATAACAACAAACATGTTACATTGTAAAAGGCTATTACAACAACAAACATTACACAATGTGTACTGTGTGAGCAGATGCCGAGCATTGCTTATTAACTGCCAGAGCCAATGCGACACATCGGCGGGCAGGTCACTGAGTGACGTCACTGCACTTGGTTGGCTTGAACCACGAAAACGGTCTAATGCGTCAACTTTGTACTCTAACAACCTTGGCATTACGGTTGCTTATGATTCATGAATCTAATTTTAATTCGTATGTGCGTTTATATGTTTCGTGTATAAGTGTGCTCATGTGTAATTATGTGTAAGTGTTTATAATTAGAGGGAAACCCGACTAGAACTTGAAAATCGCTGAATAGCCGAAACGACGGTCGTTTGAACGACGAAATACAGAATATAAATTCTCGGAATGGCAAAAACAAATTGTTATAAGTTAGTTACTAAATGTAACTTAATTTCTCAGAACTGTAGAGAAAACACTCTTCAATCTATATATGTTTTAATCTATTTAGAAGTATGATCAATCTAATGTACCAGTCTTGGGCGTTATATCAATTAAATTTTGACTGGAAGGTAACTAGGCCCGTTCTATATAAAATACTATGGTTCAAGAGAATACATAGCTAAATTATTTTTTTTTAATATAACGCCAATCACTTAACTTTTTAGATGTCTGTTGAAAATTCCATTTTGACTCTAAAGATATTATTAAACATACAACACAATTTTAATAATAATAATATAATTAAGGATAACATTCAAAATTAGATTCACTTTGAGATATCCAATATACGTATTACAACGGTCAGGTTCCGTGTAGGGCTTGAAATGTCAAATTTTACAAAAATCTTATAAAAATTAATTTTTCAAAGCTAAGCATCGGTGCCTGTACGTAAGTAGAACAATGTAGGACAACTTCCAGCAAGACGGGGTTTATCTGCAAAGAAGAACGTTGAACTTCGACAAGTTAGAGGAGGAAAACTAATTAGCCCTCGAAAGACTGATTTTTATGGGAATACAGGAATTTATGTATTTGTATTTTTCATGGTTTGTTGCATTGCGCTAAACGCGTAATTGATAGCCGTGCGAGATGCAAATCGAAAACAATTTTATTTATTTATGTGACGTGTACAAAAAATGTACGAAAATATGTGTTACCGTAAGTGTTGTGTATATATAAGTGTTTGAGTGGACATAGATAGCTGGCCTGATGATGCTGCCTGTGGCAGTGAAACATGTAGCCACATAAAAAGGTAAAGTACAAACACAGACTACATTTGACAGTAAATAATATATATAGTTACTTTAACATAGAATGAAGCCTAAATAATAAATAAATTCGGTAAAATACATTCATAATTGAAATTGTAGTTATTAACAGTATATTGCATTTGTAATTTTAAATTTTAAACAGTAAATAAAATTTGGTTGGCATCTTTACTGGTTGTTGTTGAATCAGATTAGATCTGGTTTGGTTGAAGCTTAACTATTAAATTTGAAACGGACAAAAAAACTATTACGCTAAATTGACGGTGTTACATTACACTTAATTTGACGGTATTACTTTACACTTAAATTAACAGCATTTAATGACACTCTTTTTGCAAACTGATTTCATTTCATTTACTGTAAACAGTGTATACGTTTTTCAACTTTATTACTTTTTACATTCAATATATCTCTAGGCTATTTTATACTTTGTTAAACTGTTACACATTCTTGTTCCGTCTGCTATACCATAACAAAATTACGCAATCTGTCAATGTCTGTTAATAAATAATATAACATAATTTCTCAGTACTGTGGAGCAAAACACTCTTCAATATATATTTTTTTTTTAAACTGATTTGATATATCCTTAATGTACGGGGTAAAAGTAATAATTTATTGTCCTTTTTGTTTATATTATGTAGGAATGGTAATTGCTGTTATTTACTATGGAGTATATGTTGTACTTTGACAATTTAGTTGTACCTCTTTTATAATGATTTTACTCAAAACCACTCCTAATGAATAATTAAATAGTGTTTTCTAAGGGACAAGGGATGTAGTTTTTGGAACTGATATTGGAATTAATTAATGGGATTACTATTTAAAATATATATGTATATTTAAGCTATAAATTAAATAAATAACTTTGGTCAGTACAATAAATGTAGATTATGAGACAAAGTTATAGAAAGCAGCTGAAATATTAATTTTTTTTTTTATTAATTATGTTTAAGTTTCGATTAATTATGTTTAAGTTTCGATTAATTATGTTTAAGTTTCGATTAATTATGTTTAAGTTTCGATTAATTATGTTTAAGTTTCGATTAATTATGTTTAACTTTCGATTAATTATATTTAAGTTTTGATTAATTAAAAATGTCAAGATATCTGTCATATATAAAAATATAACAGTATTGTTGTATCATATCACTTTATTTGTGTGGTATTACTGCTGTAATGCAATAGAGGATAAAATATGTTTAGATATTTGTTTAATTATATAAATTAAATAATGCTGCTGAAAAGGTATAATATAAGGTGATGAGTTGGACTTGCTTCTAGAAGAGAAAAATTAAAGAATCAAATTAGAACGACATAAAGAAAGAGAATGTGTTAAAGTAATAAAATTTTAATTATCAAGTTATATGAATACCTTAATATATAATTTTGAAATAAAGTTGGGATAGTTCATATTCAATTCATAATTCAAATTTATTATACAATTTTAAGAAATATGTAACATATTTAATTATACAGTCAACTAAAAAAATTCCAGTTTCTGAAGTCTTACACAAATTATACTGCAATAAACTCTTCTGATATGTGCAAGGATCATGCTGTTTGTTCTACAAGTTTTTGTAGAACCCAACCTTAATAATGTCTCTCGCAATCAATTTGTTTGAGTTTAAACTATTCTTCATATCTCATAAAATTTACTGAGGATCGATTTTATTTTCCGTTTCACTGTCAACATAATAGTAGTTCTGTGAACAATAGACCTCAGGACAAAATCTAAAATACGTCCTTTTATGCAAATTTTAATGAAAAAGATTTTTGCCTAATATGAATGATTCTCGAACCATATGAACTAATATTAATTGAGTGTTAGAAAGATATCAAACTGGGATAGATAATTTCCACGTTTCCAGCTCATAATGTAAAAGATCTGTCAAATAAATTTATTAAATTAATTTATTAAAATTAATGCAAATTTGCTGTATATGAGTGTCTTTTCAAAAACCTCTTCCACCTCAGTTCATTTTGTCCCCTTGTATATTGACGTCACCAGTAATATAATTTGCAAATCTCAATTTCAAAAAACTGCAGGATTCGATAAATTTCGAACTAAAGATATGAAAGAAAATTCACAAATAATCATTTACGTAACAGACAGACGAAAGGGCAAACGGTCTTGAAAAAGGACCTCGTTTACGATCAGTGAATTAAATTTTATTGAAAGCAGTTTTTTGTTTTGCTTATGACACTACATTATCTTTTAACGCTATTCTAAAAAGAAATTTAATATAAATAAAATTATATATTTATGTTATTACTTTTTCATAAATAAATTTATTAGCTTTTAAAAAGTGCACATGGTTGCCTCTTATTCTGATCAAAAACACTTTACCGTACTCAAAACACCTTGTTAGAAAATACGTTTTCAGCTGTGTCACTGTACATTTCAAATTAAATATGAAATATGTGGACATTTAATAATCATATTGGCTAAATTGTAATATTTACTTTCCAGCGGTCATATATGGTGTTTTAATTTGTATTATTAAATGAAATTCATGTATATGTGTGTGTTTCAAATAAACTGCATACAAGAATACAAAAATTTCGTGGTGCTAAATAATATTTAGATGCTACATTATCTAAATATGCCCACATACCAAAGCTGTAGATAGCTTTAACTACATCAATCATTTGTATTTTACTTTTGATCACCAAAGTCAGCAAATAAAAAAACTGAATTAAAGAAATATATAGATTTTATCTTCGTATATTACAAATTATG
>JAGFPH010010145.1:0-20497 GCA_018207615.1 Philaenus spumarius
GACATTGTGCTTCCTCATTTCATAAGTTGTTTTAAAATAGTTTACTTAGTAATACCTCTGAAATGGACGTTGTGCTTCCTCATTTCGTAAGGTATATTAAAATAGTTTAATTGATAATACCTCTGAAATGGACATTGTGCTTCCTCATTTCGTAAGTTGTGTTAAAAGGTTGACGTTTCTCCCGTGTGGTCTTAAGCACATTTAAATTTTTATTGTAAAGCGTAAAAACAGTCAACATTCGGTGGTTCACTCCCAGCACTAAATCAGATAAGACAGCTGTTCGGGTCAAAAGCTCAGCAACGCATGTTTGTTTACATTCATTACCATACAAACCAACTTAGCAAATTTAGAACCAGTTTATTATTCTTCACAAACGTCAGCTGTTTTATGTTGGATTAACAAACTAAAAGCAAACACAAAAATGTACTAAAAATGCTTACTGTATTAATTAAATTCAAACAGCTGTTTTACATATTATAAAGAAAACAGCTGGTTTGGATTAAAAGCTAAACACAATTTTAGGTCAGGCCTACAATGAACCAAAACAGGATTATTTGCAACAAATTTGGGAAATTTAGAATTTGATAATTTTTTTACAACTAACAGTTTTTTTTAGATTTTGGTAAAATCTAGCAAAAGGCTTACTGTATAAGCTAAACTGGTGTTACTTATTGTTGCCTTTAGTTTGTAATATTAAAATTTGTTTGAACTGTTGATTGTTTAAATATTAATGTTGACATTACAACTAATTATCCGCAATTCTAACTATTGGGAATGGTCTTGTCTTTTCCATCTCTGTCTTACATTAGCTATGCATGGGCCACAGCTTAGTAGAAATTTCCGTAAATATATCAGAGTATACAATCATCCGTTTTCATTGTCTTCGCCATGGTCACCGCCGTGGTTTGTAAGCGAAGCGATCAGGGGCTGCTAGTAATTGTATATAAAGCAACACAAACCCAAATCTACTTTAGAGTTTACACCGTTACCCCGCAATTTTTAGTCGCTGATACAAAAAGTTGTGTTTTATCTATACACTCGCCTTTAACGGTGAAAATCCCTCGGGGTATAAATAATGTACCAAAAAACTTGTGCAAAGAAATCACGTTGCTCTAAATTAGGTTTTACAAACAGGATTGCCTGAGGGAAACTTCCTTTTTAAAAATGAATGTCCCTCCTCGTTTTAAAATCACGAGTTTGGAAATACCTCTGAATAATTTCCTTCAGGTCGCTAACACTCAAAATTATTGAATATGTGTAGGCTTGCAGTGGTTTCTTGCATTTGGTGAAAAATGAGCGACATTCTTTTTCGAAATGTTTCTGAGTTTACAGTGAATACATCTATACTAATATTATGACGTAAAATTTGATTGTTTGTACGTAGGGGGTAATCTCTGGAACTACTGAACCGATTGAAAAAATAGTTTTTCTAATAAAAAGCTACACTATCCCTGAGTAACATAGGCCAGAATTAATTTTGATTTAAGGGTTGAAACAACCCCTAAAACAATAAATATTGATTGTTATACTTCCCTTAAAGATAGAGAGCTGAAATTTTGTACATTTTTACAAGATGCGTAGAAAAAGTAAGATAAATTTGCATTTTGTCGCGTGCTGCTAAGGGGGAAAAATGTAGTAACAACCCCTATAAAAAATGTTGATTGTTATATTTTCCTTAAAGCTAGATAACTTAACATTTGGCGCTTATTAATTTTAAGTGTTTTATAGGAAATAAAATAAATAATAACACACGCAATTTAAATAGTTACGTTTAGTGGGTAAACTGGGAGGTAACAGCCCCTTTACAATAAAAATAAATTGTTATACTTCCCATGATTGACACCTTAGTTTTATAAGTGGTAATCAGTTTGCATTTGCTTCACCGCGGGGGTTGGCAAGCAAAGCGATCAGGGGGCGGAGCCCTCTAGTATTAAATAATATTCGTAGTTTATATCTCTGTGTGACAGAAGCGTTTACATGACGCAGAATGAATCATCCAATTGAAATTTACGTATTAATGGATTCATGTGAGAGTTAGTTATACAGGTGTCGAAAAAATACTGTCGAAAATTATTGCACCAGGATTATTCTGTAGTTGAAAATAAGAAAGAAAAATAAATGTGTTTGGTCGTTTTCCAAAGATATTAAGTGATTAATAAAAACAAGTAAATGTGTGTGCATCGTGGGACCTCCGTCAGGAACAAAGTTCATCACGCCTTTTCTTCAATTCTTTTAAAAGCCTTAACTGCAACATACATACATAATTTCGATCTTTTAATTACCATGTATTATTAGTTTATTTTATTATACAAATATTTACTGTTTCCATACGTTTAATGTTATTATAATAAAGGTGTTGAATTAATTATAACATCAAAGCTAAGATGGTTTACACAGTTAAATGTTAATTCTTTGTAAATACATTCAATACAAATAAAATGTTGGATCATCAGTCTAGTCCAACCCTAAAATTATTGTGTGTATGTTTAATTTATTTTACCTGTCTTAACGGCATCATAAATACAATAATTTTAGGTTAGATTTAAAATTACTTTCTAGGCCTAACCTATAATTTCAGCTCATGACAATAATATCTGAATTACGCAGGACGGAACCGATCGTCTCTTAATTTAAATTGATGAACCAAAATACACGTTTCTTGAATGTGTTAACATTCATTGCCATATCAACCAATTTGGTAACGCTTTTTTCGCTACTCATTTTATATTTGTCTTTGCCATAGCAACCAATTAATAACACTTTTTTCGCTACGAAATACATTTGCTATATGTTAACTCCTACCGCAACCCGCGTTAAGGAACTTCGTTCCAAAAACCGTTACGCTAAAACATATTTGAAATTTTAACCCTTTTAAAAATGGAAGACTGAAACTAAAGCAAATTTGAAAAGACGTAGGTTTTAATTAAACCTTGTCTTCTGCTATTAGACAATAAATCCTAAATATTTTTCTACAGCACCGATCGAAATGCGGTTTTCGGTATTGTGTTCGGAGAAGTCTCAGGAAAAAGGTCTATATATAATACCTTCATCTAGAAGTGCATCATGGGCTCAGGGGGGGGGGGGGGGGTTCACTTCGGCAAAAAGTAACTAAGTAAAGCATTCTCATTGCAGTAGAATCAAAAAGTGTTCCTTCAAATGTTTTACCGAAGTGCCCCCCCCTGCCCCCTTGATGGTCCCAGGGAGATCGGACATGTTTTTGACCGTCTGGTTTCCCCCCAAAAATATATATGGTAAAATACCATAAAGTAGGCCTACACGGTTCAAATACACGTAGGGATTTTACCACGGGTGCAGCTTCTGATAAGAGAAGCAAACTTTAGAAGCGACCGAAGCGAATCTATCCATAATCTGAGGCCGCAAGGTCGAAGTGCAAACTCGCAAAGCTAAACGAAGCAGCATGTCAGCCGGTGCCGAAGGCTAAGGCTGAATCCTTCTATATTATTTCGTACAAACATGCAGTTCGTAAGTAGACCAATTTCAGAAATAGTTTCTTGAAACCAAAAACATATAAACTTTATTTTGGAAATTCGATCAACTCACGTCAGCGCTTCAGAGTAATGGAATTATTTTAATCCTAATACTTTATTCACGACTTAAAATGTGCTGTTGTAATCGGATACTTTACACTCCTTACAAAACTCTTCTATAAGAGATTACAAGGTTTTGAAACAATAATATTTTCCTGCTACAATGGAGTATATTGTCAAGGGTTTATCAAAAAGTTACATTGAAACTAAAGTTTACATTCTTTGAATGTTTTAAAACATTATTTTACAACAAGTATAATGAGATATATACGGAAATATGCAAACTAAACTTTTCTACGTTGTATAATTTTTTTCTTTATTTAAATTTCATAAATGGAATTTCCTCTCAGAGGTGCTTTTTTCAATTTTCAAGGAATTCTATTGGGACCTGTATTCCGTAACTCAATATTAACTTTAATAACAAATAGCTCATTTCTCTTGCCAAGTAAAACTAATTCTGTTCTCTCAATGGCCGATTTCACACTTACCGACACGACACTGACACGACATTGATACGACACCTGCACGATGCAGCAATAGTACCGATACCCGCACTCCTTCCTGTATCGCATCAATGGCCTCCCTCATGTCTAAATTTAATCTGCATATATTACCGTCCTATTCGTATTTCAATTTGATGTCTCTTTCACCCACCTTACTCCATCTCCATAACTTAAAGCAGGAGCGATACTATTTAGTTGATTAAATGTCGGTTGCCAATAGAAGCAATTAATTAGCAAAAACTCGTTTTGAAAAACCTTGTGTTGGGAAACTAAAATTAGTGCAGAGATGAGTAGATACAATGAAACACAAAACCTGGAAAGTGTCAACTAAAACTGCTTTAAGTTTCAAGAAATTGTATTTTATGTGCAGACAACAAGACAAAATAAAATAAAACAAATGAATCAAATATGAAATCAGCTGTTAATAGAAATATTGGAGCAAACAGCTATTGTATCTGCTATTTTACGCTAAGACTCTAGGCCTAACCTAAGATTTTGTCCGTCTAAATTTACAAATATTGAAATAAAAAAATGTTTTGTTCGAAATAAATTATAGTCTATGGTACTCAGAGATAGTGTAACATTTTACTAGTAAAACAATTTTTTCTATCGGTTCAGCAGTTCCAGAGATTACCCCCTACATACAAAAAACAAACACATTTTATCTCTTTATAATATTAGTATAGATGACACCCAAAAAAGTGTCATTCTATTATTACAACTATCTTTAAAAAATGGTTACTTCCTGTCAAAAAACGTGATTCTGAATGTTTTGGATTTTCGCTAACGAACTCTACCGAGCGACTTAGAAAACCATCGTGTGTACAAAATTTGGCCAAAATCGGATCTAAAATGCGGCCTTTATAGTGCGAACGTGTGTTCATGAATATATAAAAAAATAAATTTCACCCCAAAACGTGTTCTGGGGGCTATGATTGATACCTTAGATCTCATCTTAAGGGTCACTGTAATACCTCATCTTCCCTATGGAAATTTTATAATAATTCGGTATAATTTAAGTTTACCTTGAACCAGTACCTATAATTACGTTTGAATGTGCTGTATATTTTCTACCGGGCGCATGGAAGATTGCACCTGACTCGGTGTTTATTCGATCGCGATAACTTATCGTTCAGAACATAAATCCACAGTTTGAATGCAGCTTGTCGATGGAACCTTTACAATTAACTTAAAGCCAATAAACACTGTTTGAACACATTTAATAAAGTCAACTATCCTCGGTGTTGGTGTGATTAATTTAAAACGATGAAATAGAGTTATTTTTGTATTTACCTCTACAGCTGTATTTACTCAAGGTCTTTCATATACAGTGTTTATTAGATTTTATTTACCTAACCCATTGTGTTTGGTTTAAGGGAAAATACTTCTAGGGGTGGCGTATTTATCCTCATAAAAGCAAATAAATGACGGAACTCATTCTCTAGAAACTGTTTTATGGAAAGAAATATACAAGATGTCTTTTTTTAATGGGCTACCATTGGTATCTTGTAAACTATAAATCTGACAGCAAACTTTAAATGGGGATGCTTTCCTTCTTTTTGTGTTGTTGTTTTTTATTTTTTACGACTGATCGTTTAAAAGTTAGAGGTGTATAAAGAAAGGTTAACCTAATAATATATTGATCTTGTGGCCTCGAACTATGTGCCTTAATTCGCACCTTGACCTTGTAGCCTTTGATCAGAAGCTACGTGGATTTGAACAGGTACTTTTAAAGTATTACAAGTTTTGAAATACTTTTGGGGAACCACTATAAGGTCGTACAAAAAAAGTGCAGCATAATCTCCTTTAAAAATTGTTTCAGATATCACCCCCAAAAACTGCATTTTTTTTACTTTCGGACAAAAACCTTGGTTCCGGTTTTGGGATTTTTTTGGTTAAAGAACTCGTCCAAGCGACTTAGAATACCAAAGTGTGTGATACATGTTTTACCCAAATCTGACTTAAAATGCGGCCTTTTAGTGCGAGCACATGTATACATAAATTTATTATCAACACCTTAAAACGTGTTCAATGGACCATGTTCAATGCAATAGTTCACATTTCCTGTAGAAATTCGCTAAAAACAGGAAAAAACTTTTGGAGTTATTATTTTATTTTATGCCATCTACAACGTATTATGTAAAAAAAAAGAATTTTGCAAAATAATGATTTTAAGAGTTGGAAATGGTCAAAGTACATTTCAAAAATGGTTCATTCCAGGCACTATAACAGATAAAACAGCTGATTTAAATCAAATGATTAACAACACAGTTCTAGCCGAGTCTTACTTATACTGAATCAATATTAATAAACATTGTGATCAACTCAAGGAGGCCACCATTGGGATCTCATAAAGTATTAATTTTACAGCAAACTTTAAATAAAGAACCGTTCCTTGTTTTTGAGATATTAAAAAATATTTGTAAATTACTGAAATTTTCCAATATGGCGGTCAACTTTGAAATTCCTTATAGAAACCCCATGACGGATTTGGGTCATTTAAATCTCATTTACGGCAAGTCATTTACGGCTCGAGATACCGTGTTATGGTGAATGTTATGCAAAATGTCCATCACTATCTTAGATTGCAATGGTGGTCTCCTTAAGTTGATTACCCTGTATAGGCCACTGTGGCGGTTTGTTGAATGCACTTACATTCATTTAAAATTTTGCAACCAGAATTTAGAACAAGTTAAATAATTTTCACAAATATATTTTTAGATTGGTTTAACAAAATAAAAACAAACAAAAAAATAACGAAAAAGGACTACTGTATTATAATTTAAACACGAGTTATATATTACAAATGAAACAGCTGATTTGACTCATTAAAATTTTAGGTTAGGCCTATACTGAACCAACACAATGTTTTTGAAAGTACAGTATTTAGACTTATTACCATAACAGCTGAATTGGCAAATTTGTAATTGGTAAATATTCTTCACAAACGTCTTTTTAGGTTAGGTAATAGCAAACACACACAAATAAAAATTCATTTACATAATTTAAATACCTATCGGTACTAAAATTATGCCGAAAAATCTGAAATACTACTTTAGCGTATCACATTTTGGTCATATTTTATAACTTTAAAATTGCCTTTCTATTTAAAAAAATCTCTGACCTAATCAAATTTCATTCCCGTCAAAATATCACAGTAGGCTACACAAAATCTGTTTTCATTTTCTTCACCGCGGATGTTAGTCAGCGAATCGAGCTGGTGACAGAGCCCTCTAGTATTACGCGAACCTAAAATATATATCTAAATATTGAATATTTTTTACTTTTTTCGGATTGTGTCAGGAAGAATAAAATTATCTAAACCGTTTCTGCACAAAGCAATTCTAGTTTTGGATTCGGTGTTTTATTGACCGATTCAAAGTAGTCGAGTATAAAATTAGAACCGCGTAAAATTGTGGAATAAATGTATTAGGAACAAAGAACAGCCTTGGTGTTATTCTAAATGCGGCGGAATGTCGAGTGGTCGCGTCGGCGCCTGCAAACTATCTGTATGCACGGTTGACGCAACCCGCATTGCGTAAGCGTTATTTTACATCCTAATCAGAGGCATTCTTTGTTAAAAGTTTGCCCAATAATAGTTTATAGTTTTTATAGAATTATTTACGTAAGCTTCATTATTTTTGTTTTTTTTTTTACCGAAAGACCAACGAAAACGTTAGAGCTTCGTTTTTTAACGAAGATAAATCCAATAGCCAACAACCAGATTCGAACCCACGAGTAACCAACTGTATCAGACTGGGCCTTTAACCTTTCGTTCACCCTGCTTCTAATTTTTAACTCCCGACACAACAAGAGGGGTGTTATAAGATTAATTTGTGCAGCTGTGTACCTGTGAGTCTGTGTATCTGTCTACCTCCGAAACGGATGAACCGATTTTGATTAATTTTTTTAAAGGTGATTTGATAGAGAGTGTGCTTAACTATGATTCAAGAAAATCTAAATTTTTAATTTTTCTGTTGTATGCAGTTATTAAAATTTTTATTCGTCAATTAATTTGTAGAAAATGTACGGCATTTCATTAAATAACTGTTGCGAACTTATAAAGTAACTAATGAATCTTCGCATTCTCATCCTCTACTTACAATTTTCACTGTACGGATTTAGAATGACTCTAATGAGCGTTTTAGGTCTACCACAACCTGGAATTTTTGTGGAGTTAGGGTGGTTCATAATACAATATGTGATAGTGGATAAAGCATATTAACTCGGAACTTGTACTCGGACTCTGACTGTACTCTGACAAATGAAATATATTGTGTAGCATAATAGTGTATAATTTAAGCTGATCATATTATCTAGGACTAGGAGGTATTTCACTGACAAATAATAATATAGTGTATTATAGTGTTTAAGAAAATCATATATACTTGATACGGGTTAGGTTTAGGTTAGAATCATACAGGATGTTCGAAAATCCTTAAACCTATTACTGTTGAACGCACTGATAACATGGGCTCTTATGGGACTACATATGAAATGCGTTGCTGACTTGAGTAGGAGCGGGGGTGTGATTGAGGGTAGAGTGGAGTGGGGGTTATTATTATTTGTCAAAAGTCAGGGAATACTACACCTCGAAATTCAAGATAATATGATTTCCTTACATACTATAACACATTGTTCTATACTGTATCACACATTATATTATCATCCATCGGAGGTCGGTGCATATTACGTCATCGAAAACAATATGGCGTCGTCATCTGTCGCAACTCTGTGTATAAAACGTAGTCGCATAAGAGCCCATGTTAGTACGATCCTCCCTTGATGTCTGCTAATGTCTCAAAATGTTAAGTAAAAAAATTAACAGATTGAAATTAAATATGAATTCAGCTTAATGCTTGAGTATAATACAAAATAAATAAAAACCTTCTAGTTGTAAAATGTGCGAAAACTCAAACATAAATAATAATGCAAAATTACGTACTAAATTAGATCAATAGCAGTCGGAAACAGTCGGGCAAAATTGGTTATTCCCGTCACCCAGCTCAATTTAAAATATCGTTTCCCTATATTTTATTCCTACCTTTTGTTACAATAAGAAAACAGGATTTAAACAGAAAAATAAAAATACAGCAACAACTAAACAAAACAACTTGAAAATTAAAATTATATTAGAGTACTTGAGCTCAAATAGACAAACACAAAAAAGAAAGCAATATTATCTAACAAACAAAAACAAAAATTAATGAAAAATTCCCACTGTATTATAAGTCAAACATCTGGTGTAACATATGATACTGATTGTTTAGCTGGTATTACCAAAGTTTGTTTGAAATGTTTTTTATTGATTATCCTTAGACAGGGTTGTTATAGAGTCACTTCCCCCCCCCCTTTTTTAACTCTTGTGTTTGTTAAAACAAACAAATATCCTTTAGGGAACGATACTACCTTAACCCAAAGTATCTTTTGAAGCAATCGGAAATTTTTAGTATCCCCTAAAAATTAGGGATTTTAGGGGCAACTCTATATTTTTAAATGGGAAGTATGGTCATGTGATACCTCATTTTAAAGGTTTTTTAAATACTATGGAAATGACATAAATAAAATAAAAATCGGAACACTTAAAACAAAATGGCGGCCCTAAACGTATTGAAATAAATCGACATAAAGTTGCTAACATATCGAAAAGGACGAGTTTTTAGAAAACAATTCAAAAGACAAAACATTTTTGTTTCAAAGTGCTTGACCTAAAAAATTGCTTCCAAATCGATTTCGTAAATTTTATTTTTTACAAAATTTTCTAAGATGTAGGACTTGACTTGAACGGTATTTTCTTCATGTAATTTTCCTAGTCTTTAATAGACCTTTAAAATGAGGTATCACATGACCATACTTCCCTTTTAAAAATTTTGAGTTGCCCCCAAAATCCCCCATTTTTAGAGGACACTCAAAATTTCAGATTGCTTCAAAAGATAGTTTGGGTTACGTTAGTATCGTTCCTCAAAGTATATTTGTTTGTTTTAACAAACACAAAAGTTCAAGGGGGGAGGGTGACTTTATAACCACCCTGTATATTATTTCTCAAAGGTGTGTTTTTTTGTCCCTTAATTATTAATCAAAATTGATTATTCAAGCATTATTTTAAAGCTTATGTTCCCCACTATTGACGAAAAATAGACACACAGCTTACAATTCATGTTTTCGTTACAAAAATTGATTAAAACAATTTTTATATTACACCTCATATGGTTCCTAATGAAAGGCGCCATATATTAACAATCTGTTTAACTAACATGACAGCTGTTAGTTAGATTGTTTACGTTCTATATGCATGTGTGATTTATCACACAAATCAATCAAATTAAACCGACATAAATAAATGAACGTAATTTACTTAGTTAAATCAATGTATTAAATCAGATAAGTAGGCCTGACCCTTGCGAAATATTCGCACGGATCAGCTAGTTTATATATTAATGGTGAAATTATAACGCATGCTATAATTCGAATTATTGGGGAAGGTTCGTGTCTATTACTGTCTCCGCCTTACATTATGTACAGGTCACAGCTACCCCCACCACCCTACTTGGATCCCAGTGCCTTTGTAATAATCCATCATCGTTTTCATGAAAATATCAGAATATAGAATAATCCGTTAATTCAAATACAGTATGAATCTATAATAATATTATAAAGAGGGTAAACATTTTTTGTTTGTATGTAGGGGATAATATCTGGAACTACTGAACCGATTAAAAAAATAGTTTTACTAATAACAAACTTCCATATCCCTGAGTAACATAGGCTATAATTAATTTTTATTAAAAAACATTTTTTATTTCAATATTTGTAAATTTAGTCGTTAAAATCTTAGGTTAGGCCTAGGCTTATGAACCAACACATGTATTTACACTTATTACCATAGCAATCAATCGAATCAATTAACACTTAAAACAGTTGTTTGCTCCAATATTTCCGTAACAGATGATTTCAAACTTTGAAGCAACTATTTGTATTTCTAACTTTTAGGTAAGGTTTTTATTAAAGTGTAGAACTGAGCCTTGGTGGTTCTTTTAACCTTTATTATAACTGCTGTTGTATAGTGTACGAAATAATTTGATTTGAAATTTAACATTATTAACCATCTTAGCTTTGTGGTTATTATTAATTCTACTCGTTTATTATAAAGAAAACATAACATGATTATGTGTTTAGAAGGATCCAACGTTGTTGGCGTACGGAGCACGCAGGGGTTTCCCTTACTAGATAAGTAAACAAACTCTAACAAATCGTAGATAAAATGTCTTGAATTAGAATTGTTTTCACATTTTGAACGTCAAGAGACTTATGAGAGAACACGAATTGTAAAAATATATTCCAAACTACAAGGGGCTGTAATTTTTAGAACAAAATATTTCGTGAAGGCTGAGATAGCTTAACAAATCTAAAAACATTACTTCACAAAAGCAATAGCGTGTCAATATATTTACTTTTGTAGGATATTACTTTTTGTGTGTGCAAGATAAACCGAACGTGTGTAAAGTGTACGCTGGGGACTTATAAATAAAACAGTAAATATTAGTGTTTGTGGCAGATATTTTTATGGGGTGTAATTTTCGTTCTAGTAATTCATTTTTCAGAAATGTCTTTGTATAGAAGAACACATTTCTGTATTTATGTAAGTTAAGCCTGCTGGTTTGATTTACGTCGTTGCATTTTTGACTTAAATCAAACTTGTGTAGCGACGATAAAGTGGGTGTGTTTATTGTATGTTGTAAAATATCGTTTTTGTGTAGATTTACGGAATATTTAAAAGCTATTGCTATCCAACCCATCGTGCTGATCCAAATGTAAAGAGCCTGTAGCATTTACAACGTTGAAGTCTGTCTAAAGCGTTCAGTCAATGGTCTAATATGACGGTATCCAACGCTTGAAACAGCGCGTGTGCATGCGTACGCAGGCATGAACATGTCTGGACCTGCCATCTGTCGAGAATTGCGCGAGGCTTCTATTGCAGTACTTATAGGCTGGCCGCACACTGAGGCAGCATTTTGTTGTACAGCACATGCTTTATACATTTTGCTTAGAGCATTTTGCATTATTGCTCTCTCTCTGTGCGGACGTATGCGGTGTGCTGGCGAACATGGAGCAACTCGCGGTATCATTCAACCTAGTGTCGATGTCAGTAGTCTACACAAAGATGTGTGAGGAAGGCTCGCGCATGCGCAGGTCAATTTGCTCTGAACGTTTTGTTGCATCGTGTTCAATCGGGAACTAGGAGTCCGGCATTGCTTCGAGCGCTCTAAGGTACTGCATAGCGCTGTTCAGCATTTGTTCTGTCATTGTGTGGAGTCCTATTTGGATACATGGAGAGAGCTAATATTCAGCAAAACATTTTGCCGTAGAGGACTTGCTTTGAGCAAAATTTACTCTCAGGTGCGGCCGGCCTTACAGTCATTGCAACAGAGTGTTCCGAGTAGTGTGCGTCGAAAAGCCACGGAGCAAAGACAAAACATTAAAGTTCTGCTTTAAATTTGGTAAAACGGCTACAGAAACCCATGAGATGTTTGTGCAAGTGTACGGGCAGGATGCTGTGAGTAGGAAATTTGTGTACGATTCGTTTGCACGTTGGCAAAGAATCGGTGGAGGACCGTTCGGGACGACTATCCACTAGCAGACCCCGGAAAACATTGTACGTGTGCTAGCAATGCTAACAAAAGAACGGCGATTGACTCTGCGATTAATAGCAGAAGTGGGTATTAGCAAAGACACAGTAAGGGCCACCGTCCATGAAAAATCGGGCAAACGCAAGATTTGTTCACGATTCCGGATGTGCGGCACATCCTAACGGATGATCAAAAAGCAAGACGTTTTGTGGCCAGTGGCGATTTCATCGTTATGTGTGACTGGGATCCATTCTCACATAAGACGTGACTTGGTGTTACCAGTACGACCCCGAAACGAAAAGACAATCAATGGAATGGCGGTCACCTTCTTCTTCGCGACAAACAAAAAACGATGAATGCCGCATTCTACTTGGTGGTTCTCAAACGTTTGTTGCAGCGCATCCGGCGTGTTAGGCCACAAATGTTCCAGAAATGAAATCGGATGTTACTGCACGACAATGCACCATCGCATACCAGCATCATTGTACGTTAATTTTTGACTCAGCGTGGCGTGACAGTTTTGTAACACATACAATACTCTTCAAATCTGGCGCCTGCTGATTTTTGTTCGTTTTTGTTCCCACGTCTTAAGAATGCCTTAAAGGAATCACGGTTTGCGGACGTCGAAGAGATTCAGAAGTGACGGTAATTCTAAAAACGATTATACGTGAAGACTTCTCCAACAGTCTTGAGGCGCTATACGAACGTTGTCAGAAGTGCGTTGTGTCTGGCGGAGAGTATTTTCAAGGCCAAAAAATGTGTTAGTTTCTAATGTACATTCTTTTTCATCATACCATTCACCGAACTTGTTAGACAGACCTCGTATTTCTGTTTCTGTATTTTGTATAGGTAAAGACAATAACAATAAATTATGTTTTGAGTTTTTAACCGATGACTCGGTTTATCTTTTGAAATACGGGGAAAATATTTTTTTTAAACGAGTCGTGTGTTGTTAAAAAAAATCACTTTTTCTGTTCAAAATTTTGTTTGCAATGTTATCTGTTTTAGAGATATTGGTAAGTATAAATATGGGCTGCCATTTTAAAAGTAATACAATAGAACATTGTGGTTTTTGGTACAAAATATGTGCTTAAAAAATCTTTTCTATTTTAAAATATGTTAAGTGTTAAAATAAACAAAATGGAGGATAGTTTGAAAAGTAAGCATTTCCTAACCTATATTTATAAAAAAGTTGTTTTCTTATCTTACCATACAGGTTAGCCTGGTTAAGGTTTAGACAGCATTTTCCAGACACTCGGACGAGATCTTTAGCCAAAACTCCAACGACCGGAAGCACGTTTTTTACAGAAAGTAATTTATTTGGAGATTTTTCGTTCTAGAATGACACCTTTTTTGGGTTTTATCTAAATAAATAAATACATTCATTTTTTGAATTTTAGCCACCAAAGGAACATGTTACCCTACGCGTCGGTCAAAGTTTTTAAAAGTTTTAAATATTAATTGTTGTGTTTATGTGAGCGTGTATATTTGTTGTTACAAGGAAGTTCATGTGAACAGATTCACCTTCATGGATCTGAAGATGACCTGGATGCAAGGTTGAAACTAGTAATCCATCTTCAAAGACAAAAGGAACTGACAAAAAGACTGTAAGGTACGAAACCTAAATTATTGTTAAATAAATATAGGATATTATTCTGAATGCGTTTTTTACACAATATATAACAAATACATGATATTATTCTGCATATTTATTTTTTTACACGATCTTATAGGCCGTGTGGTTCCACAAAATCGATAAAAACGTAAAATAATTCGACCAAACTGCTAAACCGCTGACGTGAGATGATCAAATTTCCAAAATTAAGTTTATGGGCCTATGTTTTATTGTTTCAACCCACAATTTGGGAAATAGGTCTATTCACGACGGTGCTGAATAGCTGCAAAATATTTCGCAAGCCAACCCCCGTATTGGGTGTATCTTCAATACACAATGTATTGCGTGCTTCGCACGCTAACCCCACGGAAGAATCCACCACATGACTTTGAACCGGGTATTTATGGTATTTCACGTTTTGATCGATTTTGGGAGAAACAAGCGAGCTATAAGGTAGCGTAATAAAACAAAATGTGCAGAATAACACCCTACATGTATATTTGTAGAAAAAACTCAAAAACAAATTCATTCTCGTAGGAAAAACCTAAAACAATCGTTACTTCCGGTCAAAAAACTGCTATCGGTTGTTGGATTTTTTGGCTAACGAACTCGTCTAAGCGACGTAGACAACAAACATGGGTACCAAATTTGAACCAAATCGGACTTAAAATGCGGCCGCTATAGTGCGAACACATATATACATATATATATGATTTTTAATGACATCCCAAAACGTGTTCTGGGGACCATTTGCTACTCCCGACCTTGGGTCGCACCATAAGGGCCACTGCAATAGCTCATTTCTCTTATGGAAATTCGCTAATGTAATTAAAAAGCACCCGATTAAAATCCACGTCGATAAGCGAGTTTATCGACTGCGAGCGAAGCGAAGCAGTACATAATCCGTTGTCCAGGTTCTAGTGGAACGTGAGCTGAGCTAGAGGAAGAGATGCAAAACAATATATTTTGTACACAGCGGCAGCTATTCATTGCCTTCGTGAGTAGACCAATTACCCAAATGGTTGAAACCCTGAAAAATATAAAACGTTATTTCTGAAATTCGCTAATATCACCTCAATGTTTCAGCTGCGTGATCGAATTATTTGTTCCAGTGTTCTCACCTCTTATAGGAAACATTTTATTTTTAATAAATGCCGGACGGGTAAATAAATGCCTATGCGCTTAGAGTTTGTTGAATATTTTGCAGTTTTAAAATACATACAAAATATGGAGCGAATTAAATTTTCCCCTTTGTGTCTGAAATCCTTTCCGAGAATTTAATACGCTGAGTGGAAATTTATAAAGGAATTTTCATTTCCCCGAATTTCCACGAACGTAGCGAAGGGAGCTTATATAGATCGGAGTGTCCTTTGACTCCCTTCGAATTATTACCTTGTTTCGTGGAACAACTCGAACTATTAATTGGCCTATTTCAGCTGAATTAATACTTCTAGTGGTAAGTTTCAAGTTTGTAGCAATACTTTTACTTGCTGAATATGTATATATATAAAAGCGAAATAGCACTCACTTACTCATCACGATTTCTCAAAAACTGCCGAACGGATTGAAATCAAATTTGGTATGTAGCTTCCTCTAGGGCCATAGGTGCTCACTAAGAAAGGGTTTGAAAAAATTAGAAATTTTAGGGGGGTGGTTTGGGGGATCAAAGTTATTAAAAAACGATTTCTTCAAAACTACCGAACGAATTGGAATGAAATTTGGTATGTAGCTTCCTCTAGGGTCATAGGTGCTTACTAAGAAAGGGTTTAAAAAAATTCTAAATTTTAGGTGGGTTTGGAAGGATCAAAGTTATTAAATCACGATTTATTCAAAACCACCGAACGGATTGGAATGAAATTTGGTATGTAGCTTCCTCTAGGGCTATAGGTGCTCACTAAAAAAGGGTATGAAAAATTTCTAAATTTTAGGAGGGGTTAGGGGTGATCAAATTTAATAAAAATATAATTTAAGGTCTTTTATTATTATGACAATAGTGCTTTTATTATTTAAGCTCTATATATATATAAGCCAAATACCACTCACTGACTGAACACTCAAAAAGAATACAATTACGTTAAAAATACTGAAAATCCAACCACCACGGGCAACGCCGTACGGGTCAGCTAGTAACGTATACGTCCTACACCTCGCGTGAAAGCAACGCACTTGATATTAATTGCAGAAATCCAAAGTTTGATACAGTTCATTGGGGTGTATCTTTGTAGTGAATTTAATGCCGGCGTTAAAGGGTGAATACAAGTAGGCGAAACTATTTCTATTGTCGTTATTGCAAAAGGTAATAGTAGTTTACGCAACGATTGTATTATGAAGGCCTTTAAGCCACGAGTGAGATGTAAGTTGGAACACGAGCGAAGCGAGTGTTCTAAATATCTCACGAGTGGCTTAAAGGCTGAATACAATCGTTGCGTACACTACTTTATCTACGACCAAAAATATACAGGCTATTTGATGTTTGATGTTGATTGTAGATTTAATCATTGAATAAATAGACCAAAGCGAACTAGGTTTCTTATCCTTGGGCCAATTCCTCAAAATACGCAATGAAAACATTCTCGAAAAACGAACTAAAACCATTTCTAGTTTTCCACTCCATAAACTGGTTATAAACCTTTTCATAACGAAATTTAGATTTTTCTGGCAACAAATTGTTCAGAGCCGAATTTGCTTTTGTATTAATTTCCTCTGGAGTTAAACAAAATTCATCACTATCACTCATGTTTGCGGAATGCGTCAACTCACGTTTGAGGTTAGTTACAATAACACACTAACATCCGGAACGTATGGGTACAATCAGCTGATGTACGAATAGCGTTATTTTTATTACAACTCTACTTCCGTCAAATGACGAGCTCTCATTGGTCTAGAGCCTATTATGTAAAGTGACTCCTGTTAGGTAATGATATCATTACCTAATCGGGTTGGCTTTTGGTTTGTAATGTACCTCTTTCTGATGTTACTTGTAATAGCGTTATTGGTGTTTATTGCAATGGTCGTGGATAAAATTAATTACGTACGCGCCATACTCTTGAAACTTACTGCAGCGGGAATTGCGATGAACTTGTATTACGTTCTACGAATTCTTTCTAATATGAACGGTTTTTTCCCGGTAGATGACAACTAAAGCATTGTAAGTAGGCGTGATAAATATAATGAATACACTTTATTTTCGTACTAATTTGTTTTTTATTCGAACCATAATTCTTTGTACTGAAAATATGAAATAATTAAACTTTACATAGTATGTTATTCCAAATATAGTATTACTGCAATACGATTTTGTTCTATTGCATACACAGGGAGTGACGATTTTCCTGTAGGCTTGTTTTTCGTAATTCAATTACGCAGGCGCAGATGAAACGCTGACATGAGTTACAACCTCCCCAAGCACTGTCTAATATAATATACCTATTTCCCTCTCTCTTCAGTTAATTTGCTTCACTTACGGAGCTAGATTATCAAAACAAACACAATAATTATATAACGGTAATAATGTTATATTACTTGGTATATACCTTATCTAACTTATGTAAGATAAATAAACTCAATGCACAAATAAAAATGAAACGAAAAATGAATTCTT
This sequence comes from Philaenus spumarius, assembly GCA_018207615.1. Lineage (NCBI taxonomy): Eukaryota > Metazoa > Arthropoda > Insecta > Hemiptera > Aphrophoridae > Philaenus > Philaenus spumarius. The sequence goes on from JAGFPH010010145.1 coordinate 17,895, forward strand.
TTAATTAACAAGTATAGAAATTATTTGCAAAATTAATTAAAGTTATTTCGACAAAAAATTATCTATATATATAAAAGGCAAAGCCCTCACTCACTCATCGTCACTAATTCTCCAACTTCCCATGAAATTAGAGAGATGAAATTTGGCATGTGTATACTTTTTGATGAAAATAGAAAAACTATAAAAATATCATTTTGATATTCATAATTTTAGGGGTAGTTTTGGGGGTTTAGGGGTAGTTTTGACTGATCACAGTTTCTCAAAAACCATACCACCTAGGAACTTGAAATTGGGTACACATATTGCTCATAGGCAACTAGAGGCAAACTAAGAAATTATTTTAAAATACTTGTCCTGTAAGGGTTAAAACAACCCCTAAAACAATAAATATATTGTGTGTTATATATCTCAAAAACCTTACCACCTAGGAACTTTAAATTTGGTACACATATTGCTCATAGGCACTAGAGGCGCAATAAGAAAGGATTTTAACATATTTGGCCTTTAAAGGTTGAAACAACCCCTAAAACAATAAATATTGTTTGTTATATATCTCGAAAACCTTACCTCCTAGAAACGTGAAATTTGGTACACGTATAACGTATTTGTCTTAAGAGCTAAAGCCCAATAAGTAAGGATTTTAAAATATTTGACCTTTAAGAGTTGAAACAATCCCTAAAAAAATAAGTATTGTATGTTATAATGTATTCCTTAAAGCTAGAAAACTAAAAAAAATTACGTTTATTTCTTACACGATAGGTATAAAAAATAAACCATTTTTACATTTTGTCACGTTCTGCTAAGGGGTGAAAATGTAGTAACAACCCCTAAAATTATAAATATCAATTGAATACCGCATATGAACGTGAAATTTGGTACACATATTGCTCAATAGGGGCTAGAGGCGAACTAAGAAATATTTGACCTTTAACGGTTGAAACAACCCCTAAAACAATAAACATTGTTTGTTATAATTTCCCTAAAGAAAGAAAACTGAAATTTCGTACATGTATTTCTTACAAGATACATATAAAAAAATAAACCAGTTTTACATTTTACCACGTTCCGCTAAGGGGTGAACATTTAGTAACAACCCCTGTAACTATCAATATTAATTTACTACCGCTAAAGAAAGAGAAATATTTGGTTAACATATTGCTCATAGGCACTAGAGGCGCACTAAGATAGGATTTTAAAATATTTGCCTTTTAAGGGTTGAAACATCCCCTAAAACAATATATGTTGTTTGTTTACTTTCGTTAAAGTTAAAATTTTGTACATATATTTCTTACAAAACACATATGAAAAATAAATGAGTTTTACATTTTGTTACGTGCTGCTAGGAGTGTACATGTGTTAACAACCCCTAAAAACAAAAAATATTAATATTCACACATTCCTTAAAACTAGAGAGCTGAAATTTTGTACATTTATTTCTTACACGATACACACTAAAATGTAAACCAGTTGTATATTTCATTACGTGCTACTAAGGGTTGAAAATGTAATAACTAACCCTAAAAACAATCAATACAACTGGTATTCTTTCCTTAAAGGTAGAGAGCGGAAATTTGGCACTTACTAATTTTAAGATCTATGCATTCGCATATTAAAGACGTATCTGATTGATCTGCAAACATCCAGCTAAGACTGTGATTTAGCAGTCTGTAGATTTAGCGGTCGAAAAATAAGACGATCTTCACTCTGAATTTTGCATTTGTTTTTATTTATTTTATTTATTTAGCACACATACCATGAGGAAGACGATTGACGGGCAGCCAGTGAACAATAAATACCAAAGTAATTAAATATAAATGTTATAATTCACTTTCGTAAAATAATAGATGAACGAAAATGAGAGAAAAATATGACAATTAATTATGAAATATGGTGATGCAACAAACAAATTCCCAGTAGCGAAGCACGGGTATTCAGCTAGTATGTTATAAGTTTATTGATCGTTCAATAGGTATAGTTCATTAATGTTAATTTATTAGGGAAAAACACAAGCAAACTCAATCTCGGTGGGTCAGTGCCGTCTTTTCCCAACTTTAAATTGAAATCCACATGAAAGAAATGTTATAATACATATTTTAAAGAAAAAAGAGCTGAATTAAATAGTAAACTAGATATTATAAGTGTTAAAATTGGTATGATGTAATTGTAGGTGAGTGTAATTATGGAACACTTAGTTCAAAGTTCTTATCAAAATTAAAATTGATTCAATATGAAATAATGTTCAATGAACTTTTGTTTATATTGATAGTTTATGTAGTTTCACTACCACTTTGTAAAACACAAAATTAGCCTATGAATAAGTGGAATGATCTCACCAATGGTGTCTAATCTTCTTTATAGTTTTATCTTGGGTTTCCGCAATATTTGATCGTATCTTTATTTTATTAATTCTTCTTCTAGCCCTGCTGGCTTGCTTGGAGGATTAGTTCATTATTAAAATGGACCAATTTTTTAAATTGTTGCTGCACTAACCAATTTGCATCTGCTCTCTTGGTAGTTTTTTTTTTTTTTAAAAGAATGCCAATTTATTTCGCTATTGGAACACACAGGAACTTTACACAATTGCCGACTAGATATAAACTTCG
>JAGFPH010010145.1:22440-42086 GCA_018207615.1 Philaenus spumarius
GTAAAGAGGAACACAATGGCACAAACTAGAGCTTGGTATCTTGCTTCGTTTCAAATTAATGGAAAGTCAAAATTCTGGAAATTATATTGTTATAACATCAAAGCAGATTATTAATTTGTTAATATTAGGAATAAGTAGAATGTATGTTATTTTTTTAGGACTTTGTACATTACTTTGAAACGAAGTAAGATACCAAGCTCTAGTTTGTGCCATTGTGTTCCTCTTTACATTGTTAACCACCCTTACCACCCAAAGCCCCCAAAATCATAGAAGTTGAGATATGTCAAGAAGTCCGTCCTGTTGTGCAACACAAGAAATGTACAAGGTTTTGTTAACTTATTTTCAGTAACAATAAACGCTACCAGATAACTGCCACATACTTTCTCCCAGTTGAAACTTTATACCTCCCCAAGAGTAGCATAGGAGGTGGTTATTTAGAATTGTAAAAGTAGGACATACCATGGAAAATATTAGACGCATGTAACACACATCCCTATTATATTATTAAATTATAATATTATTATTATTATTAAAACTATTCGATCGATTTCGAACAAATTTTCACCAAACATGTCAATTGGGCCTATATAGATAACGAAAAAAATTAGTTTTGAAAATTTTTAAAAAACAACCCCGTTTTTAGCCAAAACCCAACAAAAATCAGTTATTATTATTATTATTATTACTACCTAAACGAGAATTTTTAGAAAGATGCGGTTCTTTGTATGTGGGGTACATTAAGGGATGGATACAAATAAGCAAAATTTTATCAAAATCGTTAGAGCAATTTTTAAGAAATTTCGATTTTTCTCGTCATTTGAAAAAATGGAAAAAAAAACGCCTGGAGATATTCCAGAACTACACCTACATACCAAATATCATCAAAATCGGACCGGTGGTATGGTCTCCAGCTCTGTACACATCCTTACAGACACACGGACAGACATTGTTCAGGGAGCACCAAAACAGATAATTCCACTAAAAAAATCTAATTCGAAAATTTGGATGAAAATAATACTGTCTCCATATACTACGTATAGGGTGGAGAAAGTAAAAATAATTAGGGGGGTTAAAGAGACTTATCTGTTTGCTGATAAAAATCCCAATATTAGCCAGGATTTATTTTCGTGATTGATATATTTCATACTTTTTATTTGCTTAACAATAGTTTAAACAAATTACAAGTTAAAAATATTGGTTTATAATGGTTTATCAATTATTATAAATAAAATAAAATAGGATTAAGGCTAAAATAAAACAATGAGTTTAAAATAATAGTAGGCATAATTGTAAATCGGCTAAAAGCTAACATAGCTAAATTAAATGATAATTTGATTTAGAAATAGGACTATATAATTTCTAAATATATTCAGGTAGTTAATATTTTCAATTTTTTCTTATTACTGCCTTGTTGTATTCCAGAAAAAAAGTTTTGATATTTCACAGCTTATACATACTTGACACTTTCTGTGTTTATTCAGGGAAATTTTCTTCTTTCTAAAACAAAAGCTATACTGAATCGTAGTTTTGACCACTTAGGAAGAGGAGTACTTTTGACCACTTTGACGTCCGAGCGCGTTATTTTTCCATAAGAGCCCATGTTAATTCGGCTCAACAATGGATGGTATAGAACACAACCTTACGGGGCAATTTCATGGTCTCACAAACATTCGGTTTTAAATTATACCTTTCTCCTTTAAGATATGAACTAACCCTACAAATAGTACGTAAAAGATGTTATCAAATGCGGGGAGAAAGTATGTTCCGGCATATTTAGGCCTTATGGGGCAAAATCCAACTTGGCGCTAGGACCACAGACTCTTGACACTACGATATTTGTCTACTGGAGTTGGGCCGGTTGAGGGTGAAAGAGAAAGTTATTTGCGTTTGTTCTCGAGAGAGACAGATATATTCGCCGCTCGGCTGTTGCATCGATATTAAAAAACTTCCAACTCATTCCTCACTCTCTGCAGCCCGCAAAAAGACTGGTGGCGCTCGAAGTGAATTCTCGGTAAACTACCAACCAGTGTTCCGTTTTAGTGCCAAAAGTTTCGCTTCTTATAAGTGTTAAGTGAAGTATTCATTGGTTAAACCTTCGGAAGGAGAGGCTTTTGTTCTTGTAAATAGAATGTCAATAAAGCTTTATCTATAGACCCTACTATTATATAAAAGTCTAATGGTTCCTGTGTGTGTGTGTGTGTGTGTGTGTTACTCAATCACGTAAAAACAACTGGATGGTTTGAATGAAATTTGGCACACATAGATCATGACCTGGAATGAGACATAGGCTAGAATTCATTTAGATTTAAGGGTTGAAACAACTCCTAAAACAATACATATTTATTATTATACTTACATTAAGACTAGAGAGCTACAAATAAATGTGTACATTTATTTCTTACAAGCTATATATAAAAAGTAAACCATATTTGTATTTTTTAGTGTTCTACTAAGGTGTGAAAATGTATCGAATCCTAAAACAATACAAATTAATTATTATACTTCCCGTTAAACTAGAGAGCTGAAAATTGGTACATTTATTTCCTACAATACATATATATTATGTAAAACATATTTGCATTTTATAGCGTGCTTCTAAGGGGCGAACATGTAATAACAACCCCTAAAACAATAAACATTCAGTACTTCCCTTAATGCTTCGGATCTTTGGACCGTGTGCGAAGCCACGGGTACCTGCTAGTTATTTTATAAAAATTGTAATGTAGGTTTGAAAGAAGTAATATACAAACATTATTTACATTTTTCATGTTTTCAGGTCCTCTTTTGTTATAAATCTTGGTGATAATTATTACATACACCCTGTTTGTATTGAATTGTGTTGTTTCAGCGCATACTACGGTTGAAAGGGAACCAAACTGTATCTCCCATTGGCTGACGATGCTAAGTAGTTTTAAAGTAAGGAACTCAAGGAAGCAAATCCGACGACAAACTTTGCATGCTTTCAGCATTTAGCCACTCGATGGAGCTGGGAAACGACATTTGCTTTTAAATCGCAGACTTTCCGTTGCATCTTGACAATCAATGCAAACTACTGTGTTTTCAACCGAAGTTAAATTAAAATAGTTGTGATTGAAAAAGTTAAAACTTCTGAATAGTCTTTCTGGAAACTTCGAGAAGTCGTTACTACTTTATTTATTTCTGCATAAGTTTGGACAATAGAGCTTAATAGTGTAATGAAATTATAACATTGGTGTAAATTACACATAGTCATTGGAACACATTGGAACAATACACACCAAATCACAAAATACAATTAAGCAACAAGCAGCTTAAAACATAGAAACAAATATACAATAATTAACATAAATACAGAATATTGAAAAGTAACGAATCTGTAAGAATCTATACTACTATTAATTATAAAGATGTAACATTTGTTTTTTGTTTGTTTGCTTGTATGTAGGGGGTAATCTCTGGAACTACTGAAATGAATGAATAAATAATTTTACTAATAAAAAGCTACATTATCCCTGAGTAACATATGCTACAATTAATTTGATAAAAACATGTTTTTATTTAAATATTTTAAATTTAGTAGGAAAAAATGCTTAGAATAAGCCTAGACTGATGAACCAACACATATTTTTTGAATGGAATAAAGTAACAGATAAAACAGCTGTTTTCTCTAATATTTCCAGAATATTTAAAACTTTGAAGCAATTATTTGTATTTCTAACACTTTATTTAGGTTTTTATTAGTATAGACCTGAGCCTTGCTGGTTCTTTTAAGGGGAGGCGGAATCCCTATACTACTACATGTTAACATAAGGAACATTTTCTCAGAATCCGTTTGATCAACCACTTTCAAATTTTTGTTGAGTAATATTGACTCTTGGTACATATGCTGAGTTTTTTTTTTTGAGTACATATATTGAAAAGAACTGTAGCAAAAAAAATTTTTACTAAGTAGTATTTAAAGTTTAAAATATTATACGTACTACATTTTTTTAAAGTATGTAAAAAATTTCAATGAATTCAGACAATTACTTTCTGAGAAAATGTTCCTTTATTGCCAAAAATATAAACTTTTGGAGAAAAGCGAAAAACTTACAGATTAGTACATTCCTGGGTCATAGGCTGGATTTTCATCAAATAGGCCATTATTACATGTCTTCTATTGAAACAGAAGAGACAATAAAATTTGTACAGCATATTTTATGCCCCTATATGAACACATGGTAGTATAATCATTACCCTGAACTATTTAAATTACATAAAATGTCGTATTCCTGTATTTTTTTTTTTAGTAAATGTATATATACTTATTAATTAATTCAGCATATTATTAATTAATTAATACAGCATATTAATTAAAAAATATGGAAACATTCGTTGGAGAAATTTTATAATGATATATATATATATTAGAATATGAACATAAATTAAAGTCTAACAGGTGCTTAATCCGACGAATGATGATTAAAGTAATCATTGCAAATTTAAATCTCTTATCAATTAACTTGCAAATTAAATACACCATTTTATTTTTCTAATTCGATGATATATTCTCATTTTGTACAAATCATTTTAATAGAATTAAAGTTAACTCGGTGTTAGAATTTAAGTTAAATCATTGGAATAGTGTTTTTTTTAAAGCAAAACCTGATACATTTAAATTATGATGATAAAAAATACAAATTAGGTTTTTATTGATTTAATACAGTATGTCTCGCAACCATTCTACCAGACTTTGCCATGTTATTCAGAAACTCAAAACACTATTCAATAATACAATGTAACTAAACTAATCAAGGCAGGACACATGTTATGTTGTATTATTTGCTAGTTCTGACATTCGAAATAACATGGTAAAGTTTCATAGAATGGTTGCGAAACAATCTGTATACAGTAAACTTTGTTCGTATGTATAAGCAACATAATTTCATCTATAAGTGAAAGACTTAATTATTAAGGACTTTCCCATTCCTAATTCAATCACAAATGTATTACAAAACACAAAACAAAACACTTCAATGTTCAATTCACTAATGTATTCCGAAATTACTATCTAAAAGTTCGGTTTAAATATTAATTCAAAATATTTTTTCTCAGCTTAATATACTTCAAACCTACAAGTATTATATATCACTGCGTTCAGAAAAGCCTAAATTTTAAGAAAGAAAAAAAAATAAAAATCAGAAAAAAATTATTTATTAATGGTCTGCTCTCCTTAACCTTTATTATAGCTGCTGTTATAAAATATACGAAATAATTTAATTTGAACATTTAAAATTATTTACCATTTTAGCTTTGGAGTTATTATTAATCCTACACCTTTATTTATTATTAATCCTACACTTTTATTTATTATTAATCCTACACCTTTATTATAAAGAAAATATAACATGATTATGTGCTTAGAAGGTTCTAACGGGTTTGGCGTGCGGACCACGCAGGGGGTTTTCCTAGTAAGTTAATAAGATAAAACACACTGGAAAAAAAGAGATCACATCTATACATATAGAATAAATAAAATTGAAGTGTCTGTCATTTCAAAATATAAACTTTTTTCTAAGCTCATATGGTTATTCACACATTACCAGAACCTAACATATGTATAATCTGTCGGTCTGTAGTTTTGTCCGGACTAATCTCTAGAACGGCTGAACCGATTTTGACGAAACTCTCACTAACATGTAGAGTTATTTTCAGATAATATTTTAGGCTACTTTTTATTTAATTACAAAATATTTAAAATTGAAAAAATGTAAAAATATTATTGACAAAATTAGAGATTTTGTGGACAAATTTTAGGGTTGTTGAGTGCCAATTTCGATCTACATCTTACATTATTTACAGGTCACAGCTACCCCCACCGTCTAACTTAAATCTAAGTGCCTCTGTCCTAATAAATAATAATTTCCGTATAAATTGGTATGAAATCATTAAAAAAAATTTAAAAATATGGACAAAATTATTGATTTTGTGGTTTGCATTTTCATCACTGTATGGCACCGCAGGAGTTTTCGAGCGAACCGAGCAAGTGCAGATTCCCTAGTTTATAATAAAATAGTACGATCACTATACACAAACTCATCCACCGGGTAAAAACATCAATACAATAGAAATAATCTACGACTATTTTTTTAAATCCTGTAGTTCGGTGAATTTTAAATGCTTTTAGGAAGCTTATTTATGAACTTTGCACCAATTAATGACAGAAGTTCAATTTGTAATGTGTTTCTGAAGTTTCTTAGACATATTATGTGTAATATACTTTATTTATTGTTAGATTATTGTAGCTCGTCAACACTGAAGATGGCGATTTTGTTGTTGAAACGCGTTTGATTTAATAAACGTATTAGTTGTGAGATTCTGTATTTAAGTATTATTCTATCAATAAATCTTCTCACAAATCAAGCTCAATATTTACTTACAATGATTTAATACTTCTGATATGAATGTCAATATCCAATTAATTTTTAGACATTTTCATTAAAATAAATGTTGCTTTATATTTTAAAATTACACTTAAATATTGCAGAATTTAAACCACTAGCAATTGAATTAATTAACGCATCATTGTCAATAATTGTACCGTAAACTTCCGAATTCCGATTAATAGTACGTTGTTACAATTTTTCAAATTCTATCGCAAGATATAAGAAGTAGACAAAGTTGGAGGGAGTGGTTCCTGAGCAAACAGTTTCAACTTAGTTTTCAATTGCTGTACAAGAAGATTTTATTTCCCAAAGTTGGAAAAACCTCTGAACTTTATAAACGAGCTCTATAGAAGAAAAAACACAGCCCTCGGCAATTTGTTCAGAATAACCGACTTTCTAGTTGTGGAAACCAATCAAAGGGAATGATGAGTGTGGTTTTTCTTCTGTTATGCTGAGGAATCTTTTTGGAAAACACACGTTAGGCTATATGCATTTTTACGGAAATTGTCAAGTAAAAGGTAGAAGTAAAAGGTTTTACTTTTTCCCATACATATAAGGATTACCTTATACGCGATAGTATATCCTTCAATGGACAAGTAAAGGGTAGTCACTGCAAACATTCAAGAGACAAGTCCAGGCATGCAAAATACCCCTCTTATCTTTCTATCTCAACACGGACTACAGTATGTTGTCAGGTTCTTTTCACTTTGTGGGTGGAGTTTTCATTTAGTTACATGCAAGTTTGCATGGCACCGGAGGTTTTAGAAAAGTCTCAAGTTCCGAAACTGAAAGTTGAGAAGGACGAGGCGATTATACTGTCATGTCAAAGTACGAAGCACTGTACGGGAAACCACTAGATACAAAAGGCATACTGAAAAAATAACATGAAAATGAGACTACAAAAGAAAATAGATCTTTCTCAATGGAAGACAAAGCAACTCCCCCCCCCCCCCAGAGTTGCTTCATTGCCAGCCACACTACTTTGTCTTCTTCAAAACGAAATAGTTCTTTAAAATCACGAGAAAGTGTTAGTAAGCGGGACTTTTAACAACACTCACGTCAACAGCTGTTATAAAAAAAAAAAAAAAAAAATTAAACCACCTTTTACAATAACTATAACTTTGTCACTGATAACACTTTTCTGAATGATATGCTTTATATTTTAAGTATATAAAATATATATTATGGTTGTAAATAAAATAAATGAATCTACTTTGAAGGACTTAATTATGCTCGAAAAGTATAAGGTTTTACTTCAACTTATTATGCATACAAGTGGATTTCCTTCAAAATATGCAGGTATAAGGTTATAATCTTTTTTATACATACACCTAATTGGCGATAGTCACTTTCCTGAAATTGCCAACAAGGGTGTTCCACAGAGATCAGTTCTTGTACCTCTTTTTTTTGTAATTATGTAAATTATGCCTCCAACGAGCTACGGAAAATCAAAATTGTATTTATATGTCAATGTTGATGAATTGAATATTTATTACTAAATTGCAGATGAGTGTGAAGCAATTGTGAAATCATCTGTTGATAATAAAGAAATTTGAAACTTGAGAAAGGCCAGCTTGATTTAACACCGAGCGAATTTTTTCCCTCATATGATGAAATAATGCTTAAAGGGACACGTTTCTGGTCAGTTGATGCTGTGGCGGATGCCGATGAGAGAAATAGATTTAAAACAAGACTACAGCTATGCGTTGGTGTAAATGGGTAATATATTAAAAAAGAAGACGAGCATTACAATTATTATAATAAATAAAGTAGAGTTATTTAATAGAAATACCTCGTAAACTGATTTGAAATCTATCTAGATTATAGAATAAAAATACATTTATTTCCTACTTTAGTGTTCGCTGGAGCGGTTGAGACGATTTTCTTTACCTGCAACAGAAATAATTTGTATTAATTACCTTATTAGTTGATTTATAAAGGGAGAATTATCGCGAGCGGGATTGTCCGCTGCGAGCGGAAAAAAGCAGAGCGTGAGCAGGGACTGGAGGCTGGGATGCAAACATTTCTAGTAATATATTTATTTCGTTCACGGAGGCAGCCATTCAGCGCCTTCGTGAGTACAAAAATTTCCCAATTATACCCTTCATATAAACCTTAAAACATATAAACCTTAATTTTGTAAATTCGCTCAACTCATGTCAGCTCTTGTAATGCAGCTACTGGTAAAACAACTGCTACAATCTACTTTTAGATAATAAAGCATAGATAATTAATTACGCTAAAAGATACAATTAATTACAAACTTTAAACAAACTGAACTCGCATTTGATTTACTCTAAACACATATTCTGTTTGACGAGTGTTGCTTTCAATTTGTATAATATTGGGAACGCTCACAAATCAATAACACTTTTTAACCAATCATACGGTAGAGGACGCTCTAACAAGATGAAATTTAAAAGTCCATCCTATTACGTAAGTATTGGTGGGAATAATATACAGGTGCTGAGCCTGAGGTAGGCACAACTTCAGGAGAGGGGACCTAAACATTAGCAAAACTGTTCATACGAACATGGGTCCGGAAAAACTTAGTTTTCCAGATATCCTCCATTTTTTTTACAAAATAATTCAAATCTAGAGAAATGTTTGACCGATTGAGTTCAAACTTGGTATTAAGTTTGAACGAACAATGGTACATTAAAAAAAATGCGATTATATACAATATTGGGTTTCAAAATGGCGGCTGTTTGAAAATTTCAAAAATGAATTACCCAAAAAAACAGGACATTTAACAACAAGTTTCAAAACACCTTTTTTGTAGCCCTTTACATTCCCCATCGGATCGTGAATCCGTTAAAACAATCGGATGCAGGAATATAGAAGTTAAGGTTAATTGGTTTGTTCGACCCGGCAGCCTATAGCAATAAACACAACAACATTGTAAGTACATATGTAGTCAGATTTAGCTGTTTAAATCTGAATATATACAATCGGTTTCTGCTATTTATTTCCGAATAAATTACAGATTCGGCTATATATTTCTGGATAAAATTCAAACTGATTCAGCTGTTTGTTTTTCTGAAAAAATAAAGACATTCGGATACATCGACCACATAATTAAATAGACTGGACAAGTCGAACGCAATATTGAAGCCAGTTTTAGAGTCAGATACTCACACAATATGGCAGAGTCAAATACTCACAAGTCGCGAGCCGCCGGCAAGTTGCCTCATCACCCGCGAAACGAAGCTCGTGTTCTAACTGTTGTATGATAGAAACTACAATAGCTATTTTTTTCTCAAAAGATACTTTTCGGAAAATGTAGCTTTTCAGCTACATTTCTCTCGCTTACATGAAGCACCTGCACTAAAAACAAAAATTTGTCTAGTAGTGAAACTTTTCGATGTCACGAATTAAAAAGTATAAAAAGGTTTGAGCATTATTCGATTTTTTAAAGTGCAAAACCATTTTTATTTTCAAATTGTGAACACACTATTAAACTGTGAGTTTGTCAAATTTAAAAGATATTAGAGCATTTTCAGCTATTGAAACCACGGTGTAAATGATTAGGGCGTACTGAAAATTTCACTCCTCTCTAGACGTTTCCATCCTCACACAAGATGGCCGACCTAGCTTCAATTCCCACAATGTACAGGCTTATGGCATGACCAGTCTATTTAGTTCTGAGGTCGCTGGTCGGATACCACTGTTTGTATCTGGATAACTAAAAGACTGACAGATAACGTTGTTTATATATGGATAGATAAAAGACAGATAGATAGAGCTGTTTATTTCCTAACCAAATATAGACAGATCGAAGACAAATTCTAAATCGAAGACAGACAGACGACTATGTTTCTTTTTGGATAAAAGTAAAACTGATTTCGCTGTGTAGTTTAGTTATGGAAAACATATGCATTAAGCAGTCGACTCGTTCAATTCAGACTGATTTTAGTTTTAAAGTATTTTGAGAAAATTTGTCCTTATATTAAAACGGTTGGATACAAAATGCCTTTCACTCTGTGAAAAGTTACTTCTTACTCGCTATGATACAATCTGAACAGAGCTATTATTCAATGTCCAACTTAATAAGTACTCGGTTGGTCGGAATGTAACACTTATTTAACTCTAAAGTTTAAATCCAACCATCCGTGTACGCTTTACTCCATCACTGCACTTTGTTGGTTACAATAGAAACATACGGCAGAGCGATGCATTTACTTGTATTCATTACAAACACACATTAAAAGCTTTTAAACGCCAACCGAGAGAAACGTATTCAGCTAGATCGCAAGGTTACCTCTCTAATGGGGAAACAAGATTTCTTAATTACCCTTTATCCAATGAGATGTTTTCTAACGGAAGTTGTTACGGTAAATGTAGAGAATTTAGTGCTTAGTGTGAACGCGTTTGTATAAGGGGTGGGAAATAAGTCGTGAAAGTACGTAGTTATTTAGTTTGTTTTACATTTTAAAGGTAGAATAGTTAGAGAACCATGCTAGGTTATAACTACGCAACACAATATTTGTAATTTTCCGAAGATACTAATTTGGATCAAAACGGAGTAGGGCTGAATTTCTGTAGCTTGAACCGGTGGAGGAAGGTCGTACCACCTGGGCGTGGTAGTGCGGAGCCTTCTGAAGATACCAATATTATTTCCAGTCGCCTGCGGGCAAGCTGAGAGAGCGCACGTCAATTTCCGTGAACCTCTGTTAAGAAGTGTCGTCGCGATCCAAGATGGAGAGAAATCTCGAACAACGCTACGCCATTACATTCTGGGTCAAACTCGGAAAAACCGCGAAGGAGACCTTCGGAATGATTTGGGACGCCTAAGGGGATGCTGTCGTGAGCCGCTCAACAGCGGCACACCAACAATTCTCCGCGTCCGAAGAAAGCCAGAACGAACAAATCAAGGAATAAATTCATGCTCATCTGGTTTTTTGACCGTTGTGTTGTGGTTCACAGGGAGTTTGTACCTCCAGGACAAATTGTGAATGCCAGATTTTACGTGGACATGCTTCACAGATTCCTTCCCGTGCTTCCAGACATAGCCGATTCTTGGAAGCTTCATCACGACAACGCGCCGTGCCACACCGCACTGCTGGTGAGGAAGTTTTTGGCCAAACACAGGGTTGCCACGTTGCCCCACTCCCCTACAGTCCAGATGTGACACCGCCGGATTACTTCCTTTTTCCTCGGCTCAAGCGGGACCTCAAGGGAAACCGATACAGCTCCGTAGAAGACGTCCAAGGGGCCGTGACGACGTCTCTGAAGGGGGTCTCGGAAAGGGATTTCCAGGATGGGTACGCGCTGTGGGAATCGCGTTTTACGCGTTGTGTCGGAGCACAAGGGTGCTACTTCGAGGACTACTAAGGATTTGTACCGAATTGTTCGATACATTTTTTTAATTAATTCAGTCCTACTACTTTTTTTATCCTACTAGGTAGTTTCAAACATTCCAAAGACGATTTGTTTTTGTTAACACAGAGGGTTGCAAACAGATTTTGCGTGTTGCAAAGCGAATTTTGCGTTTCCACTAGAAGTCGGTAAAATAATGCAACTTTTTTTTTTTTGTTCCAAACTTTGATTGCTCGCCCAATGTTGAAAAACTCTATCTACCTCCACCCCGCGTATGCGCGTAAAGTTGTAGTACCAACGTAGTGTGCCTGGTAGAGATGTGTGGAAACTGTTCTGGTATACGTTGGCAACAGTTCTTTATACCTGTTTTTAAAGCACAGATAAATATCAACAAGAAAATGTTAAATGCTCAGAAAATATAAGGTTTTATCTGGGTGCTTCAATCAAAATGTAGATAAGATTTACCGGAAATATTAAGTGACGATATAAATTTACGTTTTGAAAATAACCTTTTATAATTTTAGTACTTTTATTTTTAAATACAAAAACCATAAAATACAGTACAACCACATACGCCGGCACACTCACATGAGAGCGGGTACACTAACACAAGGAGTGGGAACAGAAGAACAGAACAGAACAGTAGCAGACGGCAGAACATCTCATGATGTAAACTGGGAGTGTAAAGAAAGAACTGAATAGATGGGAGCTTGAAAGTATAAAAAGAACAGTACATTTTCATTGGCCTAAAAAGAACAGTGATAACAGATAATCTGTCATCTTATTGGTTAGTGTATTAGTGACGTGTACAGAAGAAATCAGCTGATGGAAAAGGTTACTTGTCCTCTTATTGGACGATGTGGTTGTAACATATTTATAGTGAACAAAGAACAGAGAGCTGGTACATTCAGAGAACTGTTCTCTGAAAGAAAAGATTATTCTAGAGAACTGTTCTCGAACACCGGTTCTTTCAGGTACATTTACACTGCCTGGTATGAGTTCTTTGATACCAAGTGTCTGGTATACTGTCCGCAGTGGTTGTGTAGGACGATGTAAGAGACGACGACTGATGAAGTGGTTGGTCTACAGAAGTGGTGGTACAATTTGTGGAGATAGATTTTGTACATGGATATAAACGCCCTATAAACAGTACTAGTTCATTCTATAAAGATGAAAAAAAACTATTTACGGCAAGAGATTTTATGTTTGAAGTAAAGATAAATATAGATAATGTAATTATACAATTCACACACTTTTAGAGAATTCACACTGTGGAGAATATTTAGGTCCTGTTTTACTTTTATTAGTAAATTTTTTATTTTTGAATTTTCTTATTACTTAGGGTGTTTTTACTAGTTCTTACTAGCAAACAACGACGAAGTTCAGTCACGTAGCGGTCGTAACAAAACTATTGGTTTTCCCATAGACCTAAATGCGCGTGCCGTTTTTTTTTTTTTTTTTTGCTATATTTAAGACGTAGATGTTTCTGATTGATCAAATGGTGAACTGGGCGTGGGGGAAATTCCGAATGTGTGCTGGGCGAACTGTTAAAAGTTTTGTACAGCACATTGCACATTCAGTCTTTTTTGAAAAACTTGAATAACTTTATTCGACAAAAATATACTAATTTAAAATTAAAGTGGTGTACCTTTCAAACCATGTAGATTGTGCCTGCAAAATTTGATCAAAATCGGTCGAGTAGTTTGGGGGGAGAAGAATTTACAAAATTTGCACGAAACCCGGGGAAGATGGATAGAGATTTGGGCACTAGGCAAATATGGATACACCATACCTCGTCACCCCGTGTTAATTTAAGTATAATGCAAGGCTTACATTAAAACTGTCTCGCCTTCATTCGCGTATCCACCAGCTTTATATTTCGTTACTTCATTATACCATTTATTATTCGTAACGTCGCTCGATTGTGCTAATGTTGTTTGAAGCTGTTTGTTTTCTATGTATAATATATTAACCCAATTACCTAGCGACGGAAGCGTCAAGGCGTGACGTGATCAACTTTGCAGTAAAAGCACAAATATTAGCACTTCCTTTACATCCGTATTATTGTCTCTAATGCGAGATGTATCCACTGTCAGAACGTTTTTTAGTCATTGTATTTTACTATCCGGTAAATTTTGTACGGTCGCAGTGACGTTTGTATTACGATTTATTTACAGAAATAAAAACCGTTAACGCTGACAGACAAATGCGAAACTTTACTTAACAATAAGAAACAAATAATTTTAATAACTAAAAAAAACTACAAATAGACACATCTACAAAGGTATGAGATCAACTATCCACATTTTAAGGCATGATTAGTTTTTTTATTTCACGTTTAATTGTTTATATATTTAGTTATTCTTGTTATTTCTGGTCTTTGTGCTTGTGATGGAATTTGTAAATAAGCCCCCCCCCCCCCTAGGCTGACCGAACGACCCGTAAAATTGGGATTGTCCAGTTTTTTCACGATTGAATTCAGAGTCCTGAAAAAGTTTCTATTTACATCCCGTATTAACGTTGGATACTAAAACAAAGCATATTTTCAAATCTCTGTAACTTCCTAATTTATAATACAATTTCAAGTAATATTTTGGATCAAGTCGTTCTGCTATCTCATGTGCAATAATACCTATGGCTACGCTTTACTCTTGCGGGCCTGCCAGGTTTAGAGTGACGGGTGTTTGTTTTGGGCGTTGAACTTTATTCTTTAATTTCAATTTATCGTCTCATATTGACACTAATTACGCACATGTAGTTTATAGAGGAGTATTTCAAAGAATGGAACTATGTTTTTTTTTTTTAAAAAAAAGGACGCTATGACAATGTAGCCGACTTTTTGCAAAAAAAGATTATGTAGCACAAACTGAGTACAATAAGGCACAAGTGATTAACTTTCATTCGCAAAAAATGGCGAGGCTAACTTTTTTTGCAAAATTTGTTTTTTGCTCATAAATCCGCCATTTTTGTGAATTTTCAAAAACAAATTTTTGGCACAAGCAGCTCAAAGATAGCACAACGCAGCACAATTTTCATTTTGCGATTTCCGAAAAACTGCTTTGCTAACTTCAGGGGCATGAATAGTTACTGGGAGAGGTCCGAACCCCCTTTACCCGGAAGGTATCCCCCAAAGCCCCTTGAGTGTGTCACGTTTTTTCAATTTGGTCACCCTTACCTGATTTCATACGTTGATTTAGTTCAGTCAATTGCGTTTATTTATGTACGTTGGTTTATAAATAACAGTTTATAAAAATATATAATGCTTTACGTTGATTTAATTTAATTTATTTGCGTGATAGATTACACTTGCATATAGAATGTAAACAATCTAACTACCAGCCGTCATGTTAGTTAAACAGATTGTTAATAGATGGCGCCTTTCATTAGTAATCGTATGATCTTTCATATGAAAGATTTTTGATAAATTTGTTTAAACTAAAACATTAATTTAAAGATATTTGTAAAATTTTGGTCAATAGCGGGAAAAATAAGCTTTAAAAAGATGTTTGAAGAATTTATTTTGATTTAAAATTAGGCGAGATATGGCGTTGACACAAAAAACACAAATAATATACATTAAAGTTGTTTTAATAAATTTGTTCGACGAAAATATTTTATTTTAAGCTGTGCCTATAGCGGGGAGCGAAAGCTTTAAAACCATGATCTGTGCTCATTGACCGCTCACGACCTCACGTCTCACTAAAACAGTCACTGCAATAGCTCATCTATGGAAATTAGCTAATAATTAACTCAGTTACTTCTCAATACACAATATATGTCTCAGTTGTACTATTCATTACATGTATGTGGTGAGGTAAATCACCTACTTGATGGCTTACATTGTCCTTACAGAGCTCACATAACGACACCTTACAACTCCACCGTAGAAGTTTCCCTTGTAATATCGTGTTACAGTTAGTAATCTCGGACTATGTATGAAACTCTAAGCCTGCGCAGTAAGAGATAAACCTGACAAGCTAAAAGTTTTGTCTCGTCGTAACTTCCTAAACTTACGATATATGTTTTCAACTGGGGTGTGTTGGGGAGGGGGAGTCCGTAACAACGCGTGTACAATGTGGCCTTGTAGTAGACTACAGGTAATGTGTTGGGGGAAATTTACAATATTTAGTATAAAGAACTGGTAACTGAGCTTGAAAAATCATGTGCACATTATTTTGATAAAAATGATAACTTCAATATGTCTAGTTTAATGTGTTTATAGAACTAATGTAGGCTGTATGATTTGTTTTGAGTTTAGAAGTCGTTGAAAGTTTATAATTTATGAAGTGCAAACTTCTTATGGCCCGTTCAGCACTTTTTGCATTTGTATTCGAATAAAATCTCGCGCACCGTACCGTTCCGTACCGTAAATAATCGAATCACAATATTATATAAAATACATACATGCTACATCTGAAATGGACATTGTGCTTCCTCATGTTATAAGTTGTGTTAAAATAGTTTAGGTGGTAATACCTCTGAAATGGACATTGTGCTTACTGATTTTGTAAGTTGTGTTAAAATAATTTACTTGGTAATACCTCTGAAATGGACATTGTGATTCCTCATTCCATAAGTTGTTTTAAAATAGTTTACTTGGTCCTCTGAAATGGACATTGTGATTCCTCATTTTATAAGTTGTTTTAAAATAGTTTACTTTGTAATACCTCTAAAACGGATATTGTGCTTCCTCATTTTGTAAGTTGTGTCAAAATAGTTGACTTTTTAGTGTTCAAATAATCAAATTTTAGATTAAACCAATAAAACCAACGATTTATATTTATTACAGTTTTCACTTATGACGGCACTCCAGCGGATGATTTTTTTAAAATTTTGTTTACATTTGTTTGCTTCGTCCTTCAGAAGAAACTATTTAGCCTACAAACTATATCTAACTGTGTAGCTTTATATTCCGTTAGGGATTTTCAACGTTGCGATTGTACAGAGCCTATAATTAAACATTTCGCTCAAAGACCTGAAAGAAAGTTTGGATTACAAAACAAAAGATCGTACATTTTAATCCAATATTACCACAAAATATTATAAATATTCATTTAGGCAAAATGACCCCCGTTGGAACCTTCTATACACAAAATCATGTTATGTTTTCTTTAGAATAAAGGTGTGGAATCAATAAGAACCCCAAAGCTAAGGTGGTAATTAATGTTAAATGTTCAAATCAAATTATTACGTATATTTTATAACAGCAGTTATAATGAAGGTTAAAATATACTCAGGTCTACACTTTAGTAAAAACCTAATGTAAAAGTTAGAAATACAAATAATTGCTTCAAAGATTGAAATCAGCTGTTAATGGAAATATTAGATCAAACAGCTGTTTTATCTGTTATTTTATTCAATTGGATACTGTCGTAATGAATGTAAAACACTCAAGAAACATGTGTTGGTTCATCAGTCTAGGCCTAACCTAAGAATTTTTTCCGAGTAAATTTACAAATATTCTAATACAAAATGTTTTATCAATATAAATTTAAAATGACCTATGTTACTCAGGGATAGTGCATCTTTTTATTAGTAAAACAATTTTTTCAATCGTTTCAGTAGTTCTAGAGATTACCTACATACAAACAAATTTTACCTCTTTATAATACTGGTATAGATTAAATTACATTGTTGATAATTTATACATGTATAGTTCGTCTAAGTCGCTATAATTGCATTGCACTGCAAATGATATGAACTTTACTGTTGCACGAGTTTTCTTAACAACATCTACTCCCAACACTAAATACTATTATCTACTGTACTGCATGAGCCTCACGTTTTTCGTTTCAAATCTTACAATTAGTATTTTCATAGATATTGAAAATTCACAATCACAAATTTTCAGGGCAATCTGTATTGGGCCAGGGGAAATTATGTTACACTTTCTAGTCAGTTTTAAAAGTTGGTATATTAAAACACGTTTTTATTCAAATAATTATTTCCCACTTTCTACAGTTCAGTTCTGAACCACGTTTAAAGTTTCAAATCTCTAGCTCATCGGGAAGTTAATCGATTGAAAAATGTGTACCGAACAGACAAACAGACTGACAAGAAAAAGAAAACGAGGTTTGCACTCTCGTCAAATTCTGAGCTTTGTTGAAAGTTTTAAGAATCGAGCTAATCGGGAAGTCAGTTTTGAAATCGATTGCAAAATTCGTACCGTACAGACAGACAAGAAAACGATTTAACAAAAATGTAATAAAAATAAACATATTTAAAACTAAACGTGCTGGACAATTTATTTGTTTCGTAAATTTTACAGCTACGTTATAGTATATTTCGCATCAAGGGACGAAAGTGGGGTTTTGCAGGCCCGAGATCGTGTTAAAAACGTTTGGGGGCAATGAAAAACCCTTTCGACAGAGGTGAGAACGCTATATTTCACCATACTACACTATGCAGACTTGGAGGAAACAAGTTATGTAAACCATATTTAATTTAGCACATTCTTAATTATACATAACCTTTGATTTATAGGGTAACAAATCTGCAACAATTTGCCCACCTTTTATCTTCAATGAAGCAGGACTGTTCACTTTACTAGTTAATGTTTCAAATAAATAATACAACTACAAAACTAATCACAAAAACTACTTAGGCTAGTGTAAATTCAACGGTAACTTCACACAGGAACGTTCAAGAAACCAACAAACAAAACAGCAACAACATTAATAGCATTAACCCTCGAACCGGCAGACTTAATTTTTAGAATTTCCGTTGAGTTTGCAAACATATTTTCAAAGATTTGCCAAAAATAGTAAATTAACCCCAATCCAAGAGTGTTCCATAGCTTTTTTGTAGAGAAATGTTCAAAAAATTTACATATGCCAGTAAACAAATTATAGATGTGAAATTTACAAAGTTGTTAGCTAAAGAAGCAAAAAATTTTCAGTAACGAAAGGAAAATGTTCAACTTTAGACCTACATAACAAGTAGCCTACATAATAAGTATAAAAAAGTTTCGTAATTTAGTTCTAAATAGTACTGTATAAATTATACAGAATTTATCGATTTCAAATTTCTTATTTTGTAAATACCTGTTTTTATGTTGCTACTTCAAGACTGCTATCAAAACTATGCCAAGTATGAAACGTAATTTAGGAATATGTGCTTTGCCCAATAATGAAATATTTGTATAACAAAGTGTAGAGAATTAATCAAAGCATTAAACTGTGTACTTGTAAATTATCTTTTCATAAAAGTGTTTGACTTATTTTATTATAAAAGTGAGGACAAATATAGAAACCTCACATTCATACTTGGTATAAAATGGTCGGTTATGACGCTGCACGGGGAAAACCCGTTAATTTGAAATTACGGCCTAGGTTTGAGAACCTTACAAAGCTGTCTTTCCCACGGTGCTACACGACAAACCGTTTAAAGAAAACATATTTGGTTTACACGAAATGTTAGCTTCTCTATACAGACATATCAAAATATGTCTAAAAATAGACTGCGATCATACAGATATCACGTGTAATAAGTAAGGCTGTTTATTGGTTGGAAAACTGACCAATTGCAAGGGTCTACAAAAAGCTCTATAACTTTACAACTATTTGACAGATTTTTGATTGGATGGCAGTTTTATATAGGGAAAATTGTGACGAATCCAACGACATATAGGTTTAACTCAGAAAAAGTACTGAGAGGGCTGTAGAGACGGACGAAAGTCAAGTTATTTCCTTACGTTTTGAATGAATTTGTAGAAAACTAATAAACTGCAACGATGATTACGTATGTACATATACGTTTTAGAAAAAACTTGTAAATACAAAAATTAAAGTTAGTTTAAATCATTTTCTTTCCAACTGTTTTTGTCGTTTTGATATTGGAAGATTTTAGTGGGTCCAATATTTGATACAATCACGCTTTACAAATGTGTTGGAGTGACAGCACGTTTCGTGCTGTCTGCCGGTT
>JAGFPH010010146.1:800-13429 GCA_018207615.1 Philaenus spumarius
GAGCGTTGTTTTGTCTCAGTAAAAAGGGTGAGTAGGCCGTACTGTAATGAAAGTTATGTACGTATTGTATTGTGAGTTATGTACTGTACTGTACCAGAATAAACACCACTGAAATTAAATTAGTTGTGGAAGACTATTAGAACAGCTGATTACGTTGTTGATTGTTGTCTGGCCACGTTGTTTATTATTACTTTCTTGTTTGAGGTTAGTTAACGCTTAAGCGATTCTTAACACTCCAGAGAAAGTTTATAGTAGAGCATTACTTTCGTTCTTACGGAACATTATGTGGTCCTAGTTCGATAAGAGCTGCTGTAGAGTTTCAAGAACCTTTTCGCAAACAGCTGACAAGTAATGCCGTAATGATAAGTGTAGATAACAAGTTCTGTCGTAACGGTAGTGTTTTGAATCAGCGTAAAGGATTTGTAAGCTACAATTTATGTACTGTTTGTACCAGAAAAAACTACAATGAAATTTAAGCAGGCGTGGCTGGTTTTTAAAAGAGCTGATTACATTGTTGATTGTTGCCAGGCCACGTTGCTTATTACTTTCTTGAAATATTTTAAGCAATAGGCCTTATTGATCCTTTTAATTGTACACATTTGCATAGTCAAAAATCCTACTCAGCATAGTTAGGCGGGAATAGATTAAGTCTGTTGTTGTTAAATGGTACCAGGGGCTCTGCCCGTGGACGTTTCGCGTCCCAACCCCGCCTCGTCCTTCGGCCTCAGATGGCTGCTTCGCTTTGCTCGCAGTTGGAAAATTCGTTAAAGAATCTCGTTAATCTTCGGCTCGTTTGTACATAGGTTTGTACAATTATGAAACCAGGCTTAAATATATTTACAGTAATTACAAGATTAATTATAACCTCAAATACATGCTTTAGAAACGTGAGCGGTTTTCATTACGATTTTAGTCCTAGTTCTACTATCTTCCGTCAACTAAAGTTTTAAAACCAGGCCTAAATATAGTAAAAATTATTGCAGGATTAACATGACCTCAATACTATGTTTCAGAAATGAGCTAGGCCTATATTACAAAATTGACTGTAAGAATTTATCCATCTTTGCCAAGTTTGCCTTTTTTTTTGACAAATAAATTGTTAAATCAGGCCCAATTTATTCTAATTCCAACGTTCTAAACAGTAAAAATTAGCTTTTTTTTAACAGCAATTAAAAACCGTCCAATGAACAGCTGATTTTGGATAATATTCAATCTCAATTCTATTCCACTCTATTTCCAACGTGCTAAAACAGTATAAATTGACTTGTTTATAAGCAGCTGTTTTGATCGCTTTATTAGCGAATTTCCATACGAAAAACGAGCTATTGCAGTGGCTCTTATGGTGAGACCCAAGGTCGGGAGTAGCAAATGAGCACCGATCACGGTCCCCAGAACACGTTCTGGGGTGTAAAAAAAAATTCATATATATATATGTATATATGTGTTCGCACTCTAGCGGCCGCATTTTAAGTCCGATTTGGTCCAAATTTGGTACACGTGTTGATTGTCTATGTGTCTACGAGTTTGTCAGCCAAAAAAATCCAACAATCGGAAGTACGTTTTTTGACCGGAAGTAACTATTTTTTGATATTGTTACTACGAGAATGAAATTTTTTTAGAGTTTTTTCTAATAATATAAATGTAGGATGTTATTCTGCGCATTTTTTTTTACGCGACCTTATAGCTCGCTTGGTTCCCCCAAAATCGACCAAAACGTAAAATACCATACAAGTACCCAGTACAAAGCCAAGTGATGCAAACTCGAGAGGACACTAGGAGGAAACAAATTCTACTAATATATTGAGTACACACAGACAGCTGTTCAACGCCTTCGTGAGTAGACCTATTTCCCAAATTGTTGGTTGAAACCCTAAAACATAGGCATATAAACTTAATTTTGGAAATTTGCTCAACTCACGTCAGCGGTCCAGCTGCGTGGTCGATTTATTTACTATTTCGTTGTTGTTTTGTAACCGACATGGCAACCCATAACACCCTATTTAAAATTATTCAAAATTTAAATTAGATTTTATAAAAAAATTGCGTTTTTACACGAAATACAACTATATGGGTGTACTTAAAAATCAAAATTACACCTAAATATAAAATTTATTTGAATTCGTCAGAGCCGTTTTCGAGATTCGCGTCAGATACAAAGATTCAAAGATGCAAGAATTCCTTATTTAAAGTAATAAGATTTTCTTAAATGATGTAATTCTGATTTGTATCTCATTAACTTGCCTGTGATTTTTCACGAGGGTTTACTACTAAACAAATAAGTAATAGTTATGAGTGCGAACATTAATCTATATCGTAGAATATTGGTTGCATCTGTGACGTGTATTGGACGAACAGGAAAGTTTAATGTAATACTATTTAGGCTTCAGTTGCTATGGAAACACCCTACTAGTAAGTATAATCAATAACTGCATAAATATTGAATTTAACGAGTTCAAACAATATTTTAATGTTCACTAGTAAACAAATCTCCAATAATATGAAACTTTGTATTGTGGTATTGTTGAGTATTGCAAGATTCGCACAGATACGCCACGGATGTTGGGTAAACATGATAGACTGAATGTGTTGAATTGTTTTATTTTCAACCGTTTGCACCTGCAGAAAGATTGTATTATTTTTTGTCAAATTTCTGTTTTTAAAAGTACAGTAATCTGTTTTCGAGGTTTGGAAAAACGACAAATTACTTTAAATAAATAAAAAAAAAAAAAAAAAAACAGTCACGGGACTGCCGACAGAAGTGAAAACTGTAAGGAACATAAATCGTTGGTAATATTGGTTTAGTCTAAAATTTGATTATTTTAACACAACTTACAAAATGAGGAAGCACAATGTCAATTTCAGATGTGTTACCAAGTAAACTATTTCAACAAAACTTACAAAACGAGGAAGCACAGTGTAAATTTCAGAGGTATTAACCAAGTACACTATTTTAACACAACTTACAAAATGAGGAAGCACAATGTCCATTTCAGAGGTATTAACCAAGTACACTATTTTAACACAACTTACAAAATGAGGAAGCACAATGTAAATTTCAGAGGTATTAACCAAGTACACTATTTTAACACAACTTACACAATGAGGAAGCACAATGTCCATTTCAGAGGTAATAACAAGTAAACTATTTTAAAACAACTTACAAAATGATGAAGCACAATGTCCATTTCAGATGTATTAACCAAGTACACTATTTTAACACAACTTACGAAATGAGGAAGCACAATGTACATTTCAGAGGTATTGACCAAGTTCGCTATTTTAACACAACTTACAAAATGAGGAAGCACAATGTCAACTTCAGAGGCATTACCAAGTAAAATATTTCAACACATCTTACAAAATGAGGAAGCACAATGTCCATTTCAGAAGCATTACCAAGTAAAATATTTTAACACAACTTTAAAAATGAGGAAGCACAATGCCCATTTCAGAGGTATTACCTAATAAAATATTTTAACACAACTTACAAAATGAGGAAGCAGAATGTCCATTTCAGTGGTATTACCAAGTAACATATTTTAACACAACTTAAATAATGAGAAAGCACAATGTCCATTTCAGAGGTATTACCAAGTAAAACATTTTAACACATCCTACAAAATGAGGAAGCACAATGTCCATTTCAGAGGTATTACCAAGTGTAAGCCATTTTAACCCAACTTACAAAATAAGGAAGCACAAAAACGCGATTTTGATAAAATTTGGCTTATTTGTAGCCCTTAATGTACTCTACCATATGCAAAAAACTTCATCTTTTTAAAAACTCTCGTTTAATAATAACTGATTTTTGGAGTTTTTTGGCCGAAAAGGGGATTGTTTTTAAAAAAATGTTCAGAAACTTTTTTCTGGCATTTATACAGGCCTAATTGACGTGTTTGGTGCAAATTTGTTCGAAATCGATCGAACAGTTTTCTCTCTAGATAATAATAATAATATTTATTAGTTAATCTCCTGTTTTAATATCACCTCTACTACCATACTCACCTACAATTATGAAGTCACCAGTGAATATGTTTAATAATTTTAATATGTTTGTGAGAAAGTATGTGCCAGTTCCTGGTACCATTTATTTATTATAATAACACTATTAATTTTAAAATAGCTCCCTTGCTGGACGTAAGCTTTATTTTATATTTCTGTTTGCGGGTGCGCAAGTATTCTGTGCCAACTAACTTTGTCAGCTGATCTCTACAAATTGTGTTTTGGAATTACGGACATTCACAGCACTAAGTATGGACTGGTTGGGGAATGTATTACACTCTGATGATGACTAAATGAGAACAGTAAAACTGCGGACTTTATTTCATCTGCTTTAACGCAGCACTGACACTTCTAACATTACATGGAAGAGGGTCGTGAAGTTTATCTGTTCTTATAACGCGAGGATTGTAACACATTATGCCATAGCTAGAGGCGGTGATAACACCAGATAGCTGTGCAAGTTGTAACAGCTTTGCTGAAATAAAGATAAATGTAAAATGTACACAATACACGTTCCAAGTCAGTTTAGACGCAATGTGGATAGAAACCCGTTTACTTTTGCATTAAGAACTTATCATAGTTTTCCTAAATAATGTGCGGGAAACTTCTAAGGTACCAGAAACAGTTGATTGTTCGACAGCTAAGAAACAACTTAGGCCTGCGCACATAAAACCATCTGGGACTCTGAATTATTGCTATTTTATCATAAATATTTGAACTTCTATCTATATTCCTACTAATATTATAAAGAGGTAAAAATGTTTTGTTTGTAAGTAGGGGGTAATCTCTGGAACTACTGAACCGATTGAAACAATAATTTTACTAATAAAAAGCTTCACTATCCCTAAGTAACATAGGCTTTATTTTGATAAAAACATTTTTTGTTTTAATATTTCTAAATTTAGTCGGAGAAAATCTTAGGTTAGACCTAGACTGAGGAACTATCGTATTTATTTTATTCATTGCAACTAATTGAATAAAAGTACAGATAAAACTGCTGTTTGCTCCAATATTTCCATTCGCAGCTGATATCAAATTTTGAAGCAATTATTTGTATTTCTAACTTTTAGGTTATGTTTTTATTAAAGTGTAGACTTGAGCCTTAATTCTTTTAACCTTTATTATAACTGCTGCTATAAAATATACGAAATAATTTGATTGGAACATTTAACGTTATTTACCATTCTAGGTTTGGGTTATTATTAATCCTACACCTTTATTATAAAGAAAGTCTAACATGATTATGTGCAGGTTCCAACGGGGTTGGCGTGCAGAGCACGCAGGGGTTTCCCCTAGTTAATTTATAAATTATAGAAATACTGTCAATGAATAAAATACTATTGTGAGTTTTAAAATGAGCAATAATTTAGCTTCTGCAAAATGATTGAATTAATAATATAATAGCGAAAAAAGCCTCCCGTGGTCGGCTGAAAAATGTCCTAGGCCAAAAAAATCTCCAGAAATAGATATCAATTATGTCACATAAAAAAATATTCCGTAATTTTATTTCATTTAAAAGAAAACGCACTAAATTCAGAAATAGGTATCAATAGAGTTTTAAAATAAAACCAAACAAACTAAAAAAGAGTCTTTATAAATAAACCGATGAAATAAAAATGGAAATTCTTATTTTGTTGATAATAATTACATTTACTTTCATTTAAAACAAACCGCTCGAAAATCGATTGCATAGATTTCCAGAAGTAGGTGTCAATAGGGTTTTAATCTAGAACCAACAAACCTCAAAAAGTGTTCTTATAAGTAGTACAAATTACTTTTCATAACTTCTTAATAATAATACCAATATTCTCTTTTTATTTCAAATAAACAGAACTACATGGGCCCGGTAGATCTAAATATGTAGTATAAGAGTATTAATCTAGAACCAAAAAACTACAAAAACGTCCTTTTAAGTGTACGAATAACCTACAAATTTGAGTGAATAAAATACAAACTATTGTTGATGCAATTTTGATAACTAAAACAATATTCTCTTTCATATAAAAAAAGAAATGCAAAACGTCGGAAAGGTAGATCTCCAAATATAAGTATCATTAGGGTTTTAACATAAAAAAAAAAACAAATCAAAAAGTGTCCTTTATATGGCCATAAAATGAAATTGACATTTTATTATTTTTTTATAGTAATGACAACATTTTCTGTCATTTAAAACTAAATGCACTAAAATCGGCTCAGTACCAATAGATCTTCAGAAGTAGCTATCAATAATATTTAAAAAAAAACCAAAAAGTTCCCTTTTAAATATGGCCATGAAATAAAACTGACATTTCATAATTTGTTGATAATAATGAGAACATTTTCTGTCATTTAAAACAAACAGCACTAAAATCGGGCAGGTAGATCTTCAGAAATAGGTATCGATAGGTTACTAAACGTTTAAGGGTGTACTGAACTATTATGTAAGTAAGATGGGATTGAAATCATGGATTTAAGAAATCCTACGTTCAAAATGTACGATCTTTTGCTTTGTTTTACAAAATGTACTTCTGTTCTTTGAGTCAAACATCATAGGCTGTGTACATTTACATGGTGAAAATTCATAACGGCACGGACTCGGTTGCATTTAATAGTTTCTTTTAAAGAATTAACAAAAATTAAATAATTCGACCACGCAGCTGGACCGCTGACGTGATTTGAGCAAATTTCCAAAATTAAATTTATAGACCTATGTTTTAGGGCTTCAACAAACAATTTATGAAATAAGTCTACTCACGACGGTGCTGAATAGCTGCAAAATGCTTCGCACGCCAATCCGCATATTGGGAGTGTCTTCAATATTCAAAACATTGCGTGCTTCGCACGCCATTCCGAAAATTGGGAGTTTCTTTAACACAGAAAGCATTGCGTGCTTCGCACGCCAACCCCCGTATTGGGAGTATCTTCAATACACAATGCATTGCGTGCTTCCCTCGCCAACCCCACGGTAAAATCCACCACATGGCTTTGAACCGGGTACTTTTATGGTATTTTACGTCTTGATCGATTTTGAGGGAACCAAGCGAGCTATAAGGTCGCGTAAAAAAATAAAATAACATCCTACATTTATATTTTACTCCAAAATTACACTCTAAAAAAATTTCATTCTTGTAGTAAAAATGTCAAAAGATAGTTACTTCCGGTCAAAGAACGTACTTCCGGTTGTTGGATTGTTTTGGCTAACGAACTCGTCCGAGCGACGTAAACAACCAACGTGTGTACCAAATTTGAACCAAATCGGACTTAAAATGCGGCCGCTAGAGTGCGAACACATATATACATATATATATATATATAGATATATGAATTTTAATGACACCCAAAAACGTGTTCTAGGGACCATGATCGGTGCTCATTTGCTACTCCCGACCTTGGGTCTTACCATAAAGGCCACTGCAATAGCTCATTTTTCATATGGAAATTCGCTAATAAATATTGAACGTGTTCAGTTAATGTACTGTATAATACGCGAGCGTTAAGCGTTTACTGGTTCCTTATGCTACGTGTATAACACAGACCACTAGGCGTGTGCATGTATGCGACGGAGAGAGTAAAATTGATTCTCTCTCTCACTTCGCCCCTCTGTTTCTTCTTAACTGTTTGTAGAAATTCATTTATTTTGTGTCTTTATTAATAACAATTGTCCTAAGAAAACAACTAGGGGCTCTGCCCCTGGACGCTCCGCGTCCCAACCCCAGCTCTGCCTTCGGCCTCAGATGTCTGCTTCGCTTCGCTCGCAGGTGGAAAATTCGATAAAGAATCTCGTTAATCTTTGGCTCGTTTGTACATAGGTGACCGAGCATAAATCAGCTGTTTTATTTGGCAGCTGACTCAAACTCATTAAACATTATCTCCATAAGATTAACATGGGAAATTTGAAGGATTGTATACCGGAGCTCCTTCTCGGGTGAATAGCGGCTGAACGGATGATAATATATAAGACTTGACATATCTGTGAATGATTATGTTCAGTTTTTGATCCAAATTAGCTGTTTTATATATAATAGGTTTGTAACAACCAATGTTTGAAGTGAATTAAAATATAGTTAGCATTTTTCGTTGATTTTTGTTTGTGTTTGTTTTTAGTTTGTCAATGTAACCTCAAAAAGGTAATACTACATTTGATACTGATTTGATCCAAATCAGTTGTTGATCAAAATCAGTTGTTTTAAGCTTTTCATACGAACAGCTGTTTTTGTGTTCCTGATAAAATCAATAGAAATTTTTCTTCCATAAGATTAACATTGAAACTTTGAGGGCGTAGCCCTAATGTCCTAGGACTTCAGTAAATGGCCTAAAACCTTCCCAGGGTTAACCTGTGTTACTATGCAAAATTTCAAAGCAATCGGATGGACGGTATACGAACGCAAAGTGGACAAAGAACAAAAAAAAAAACCTCATAAGGAATACACAGCAGAAATTTGCATTTGATTATAACGTTTGTAAGGCGAAAGATACATGATTTGTAATGCTTGATGACATATCTGTGAATGATTAACTGCAATTTAAAAAAAAAAATAAGGAAATCGGCCGGATAGAATGGCCGTACTGACTGCCACAAGTTTTCATAAATTCTTTTAATATATAGATTTATTTTATTATGTAATTTCCATAGGAAATATGAGCTATGCAGTTACTCTTATGGTGAAACCTAAGGCCGGGAGTGGTCAGTGAGCACCGATCATGGTCCACAAAACATGTTTTGGGGGTTTCATTAAAAATTATATATATAATTATATATTACGTATATATTATGTGTTCGCACTCTAACGGCCGCATTTTACGTCCGAATTAGGTAGACACGTTGGTTTGCTAAGTTGCTCGTACGAGTTCGTAAGCAAAAAAAAAAAAAAAAGTGAGAACGTTTTTTGATCGTAATTACATTTTTACTTTCTCCCCCTATACCATAGTATATGGAGAAAGTATTGTATTCGTCAAAATTTTCGAGTTTGAGTTTTTGGTGGAAATATCCGTTTTGGGTCCCCCTGAACCTAAAAAAGTGGTTTTCGGAGTGATGTCTGTGTGTGTGTCTGTGTGTCTGTGTGTCTGTGTGTCTGTGTGTCTGTGTGTCTGTGTGTCTGTGTGGATGTTATCAGACCTAGAGCCTAAACCAGTCGTCCGATTTTGATGAAATTTGGTATGGAGGTACTAATCCACGGTATCACCAGGCGTTTATTTCATTTTTGTGAATTTTTTATTTTTAAGGGTAATTTTTCCATAAAAACCCATAAAATATCGGAAAAATTAACTTTTCTCAAAAACGGCTCTAACGATTTTGATTAAAATTTTACAGTTTATTAGGAACCTAAAGTACTATAAACTGTAAAATTTTAATCAAAATCGTTCGAGCCGTTTTTGAGAAAAGTTGATTTTTCCATTATTTTATGGATTTTTATGGGAAAATGACTGTTAAAAATAAAAAAATCACAATAAATTGGTAATAGTATTTTTTTATTAAGTTTCTATAATGAGGGAGAAAGTATGTGTCAGTTTCCTGATACCGTTTATTTTTATATTGTTCGTACTGAAAATAATATGTTTTGGTGTTTTATCTAAAAAATATTAAATGTAGGAGTTTTTTCTACACATTTTGTTTTTTTGCACGACCTTATAGCCCGTCCGTCTATCTCCTCCAAAATCGTTCAAAACGTGTCCACTAAGAGTAAAGCGAAGCAGTCGATAATCCAAGCCCGTAACTCGAGGTGCAAACTCGCAAAGCGAGTATTTCTCCTGCGAGCGGAACGAAGCAGCGCGTGTGCCGGGGCTGGAGGCCGAGGTGCAAACAAATTCTAAGAATATATTTCGTTCACTCAGGCAGCTATTCAGCGCCTTCGTGAGTAGGAGAATTTCACAAAAGGCTTGTTAAAACCCTAAAGCGTGTGAGCTTAATTTGGGAAACTCGCTCATCACGGTTGAATTATTTATTCTGTTGCGCGCGCATACACTACATTTTGTTTGTATTTTAATTTCTTCTCCTTGACAAAAAAACAAGTTCAGAACTTGGTTAACACCCGTTGACAGTATGAAATGTTTTAGCGAGAACTTTGACACAATGGCAACCTTTTACTGTCTGCAGGAGATCTGCCAAGCCAGAGTGGGACAAAAGACAGACGGTGGAGGCAGTTGTATAAAGCAGAATGAAAAGATAAATAGATGTTGTCGTTTTACTTTACATGTTTGACGTATAGAATTACCTTAACCTCTAAAATATGGAGCCATTGCAGTGAAATACTGAAACGCTGACGTGAGTTGGGTTCCCAAAATTAAGTTTATTTGTTTTAAGGTTTCAACCAACTATTTGGTAGTTTACTTACGAGGACGTCGAATAGCTGCATGAGTGTACGAAATATATTAGTAGAATTTCATTGTATTTCCCCCTCCAGCTTCTCGTGCTCCTTCATTCTAGTACGAGAATCATCAAAAACCAGTTACTTGCGGTCAAAAAACGTACTTCTGGTTGTCAAAAAACGTCTGGCCGACTTAAACAAGTGTTTATGGCAAAAAAAACCGAAAACATCAGTTATTATTATTATTATTATTAGCTAAACAAGAATTTTTAGAAATATACGGTCTTCTGCATATGGTAGGGTACATTAAGGGCTACAAATAAGCCGAATTTGATCAAAATATTTAGAGCCGTTTGTTTAAAAAAAATAATAATAACAGATTTTTTGGGGGTTTTTTGCATCTAAATAAGCATAAATTGACATGTTTAGTGCAAATTTGTTCGAAATCTATAGAATAGTTTTCTCTCTAGCTTTGTATACATACATACAGACATACAGATAAATATTTTATAAAAACCACGTTTTTGGAGTCAGGTGTCCCAAAACGGATATTTCCACAAAAATCTCAACATCGATTTTTTTGCGATCACTATACTTTCTCTATAGTATAGTATAGTGATAAAGTGAATACAAAAAAAAAAAAAAAAAAAAACAGCATAGTTAATTTCATCCAAATAACTTTTTGAAATCACACCAGCCAGATATATTAAAACAAAACCACTTTCCTAGCCGCAGTTTTAGAAGCTGTATTTTTAATAACACAAATCTTGGGCAGTTTTTATTATTCAAAGAATTTGCTTTCTGAATCGCCCTAACCGTCGCTTTTATCACAGAATAAACGCGGCCAATGAATATTTAAAAGCGGTGTTTTGAATGAAAGCAGACTCTAAGAGTGGCTGAGGCTAAACCTAGGAGAGTTTGTTAGAGGGTATTTTAAAAGGGTTTTTTGTTATCAACAGCTGATTTGCTTTGCATATTTTAATTAAAGAATTATTTTAGTGAAAGTATAAATTCTCATCTGGCTGATAAGGTAATTCAAAGTAAGAAATAGAGAAAACATATTGAAACACGTTTATTGCTAGAGTAAGTTTCTTCACTTGATGTAAAACAGCGAAAACATTGCCTTTCGTACTAACGCGTTTCGGACGCCATTTTCGATAGAATCGAACCAAGAAAACGATTACGAAACGTATCGATATTACAGACAAGGTGAAAATAGAACAATCTTAGTTATATACTTTGTGACTCATTTACAAAGTGTATAATAATATTGAAAGAGTTTTGTTTTATAAAAATCTTCACACATACGTCGTTTCTCCAAACCTCAAGGAACATTTATGCCAAATTTGAAGGAAACCAAACAATGAGTTTTGAGGCAGACAGACAGATGAATTGGGAAGCGGTCTTCCTTACGCTCAGCTACAAAACCTTTGGACACCCTCTGTTTGACTCGCAGTTAACTTGCTGCTCTTAGAACTCATCACGTTACAGATAAAACAAAAAACAAAACATTATTATGAACACACAAAACTACAAACATTATATAGATCGTAATTTAAAACTCAATAAAATGCACTAGCTTGGTGTATCTATTATTAAACAATTACAGCGAACAAACTAGAAATCAATACAGCA
Organism: Philaenus spumarius; assembly: GCA_018207615.1. Taxonomy (NCBI): domain Eukaryota; kingdom Metazoa; phylum Arthropoda; class Insecta; order Hemiptera; family Aphrophoridae; genus Philaenus; species Philaenus spumarius. Next base: position 12,722 of record JAGFPH010010146.1, read on the forward strand.
ATTTAAAAACAATCTAGGACAGATAAAATGACAACATGTAGACGACACAAAGCTCTGCTCGGTCTGCTTTAATGTGCTGTTGCTTTTACATTTCTACTTGGAAATCAATCACGTGACCTCTATCTGTCTCTCTCTAGTGAGACAATGGTGTGCTAATGAAACTCTTCAGGCTACAAAATAAGTAGAATATCTAGTATACAAGTACATTTCTAACTCGCACCATCCTACATCTGTACTAATATTATAAAGAGAGGTAAAACTTGTTTGTTTTAATATAGGGGGTAATCTCTGGAACTACTGAGCCGATTCATTTCAGTATTTGAAACATTTTTTTATTTAAATATTTGTAAATTCAGTCGGGAAAATCTTAGTTTAGGCCTGGGCTGATAAATCAACACATCTGTATATATCAAAGCGAAATACCACTCACTCACTCACTCACTCATCACGATTTCTCAAAAACTACCTAACGGGTTGAAATGAAATTTGGTATGTAGCTTCTTCTAGGGCCATAGGTGCTTAGTAAGAAAGGGTTTGAAATAATTCGAAATTTTAGTGGGGGTTTGGAGGATCAAAGTTATAAATCACGATTTCTTCAAAACTACCGAACGGATTGGAATGAAATTTGGTATGTAGCTTCCTCTAGGGCCATAGGTGCTCATTAAGAAAGGGTTTGAAATAATTCGAAATTTTAGGGGGGGGGGGGGG
>JAGFPH010010146.1:24493-35658 GCA_018207615.1 Philaenus spumarius
TTTTTTTTAAACCCTTTCTTAGCGAGCATCTATGGCCCTAGAGGAAACTACATACCAAATTTCATTCCAATCCGTTCAGTAGGTTTTGATAAATCGTGATTTAGTAACTTTGACCCTCCAAAACCCCCCCTAAAATTTCGAATTTTCGGAAACACTTTCTTAGCGAGCATCTATTGCCCTAGAGGAAACTACATACCAAATTGCATTCAAATCCGTTCGATCGTTTTAGAGAAATCGTGATTTTGTAACTTTGACCGCCCCCAAACCCCCCTAAAATTTTGAATTTTTTAAAACCCTTTCTTGGCGATCATCTATGGCCCTAGAGGAAACTACATACCACATTTCATTCCAATGCGTTCGGTAGGTTTTGATAAATCGTGATTTAGTAACTTTGACCCCCCCAAAACCCCCCCTAAAATTTCGAATTTTCGGAAACCCTTTCTTAGTGCGCGTCTAGAGCCTATAAAGAGTATTAGAGCCAAATTTCATGTTTGTAGGCTTCGTGGTTTTGGAGAAACTCTGATGAGTCAGTGAGTCAATGAGTCAATGGTATTTGGCTTTTATAAGTATAGATGACAGCAATTAAAAGAACCAGCAAGGCACAGGTCTACACTATAATAAAAACCCAACCTAAAAGATAAAAATTTTATTAATTGCTTCAAAGTTTGATTGATATCAGCAGTTCATGGAAATATTTGAGCTGTTTTAACAGATATTTTGTTCAATCGGTTGCTGTAGCAACGAATGTAAATACATGAGGTGTTGGTTCATCAGTCTAGGCCTAACGTAAGATTTTTTTCCGACTAAATTTACAAATATAAATAAATTAAAAATGTGTTTATCAAAATGAATTATAGTCTATGTTACTCTGGGGTAGACTAGCTTTTTATTAGTAAAACTGTTTTTTCAATCTGTTCAGTAGTTCCAGAGATTACCCCCTACATACAAACAAACAAACAAATTTTACCTCTTTATAATCTTAGTATTGATAATAATCCAGAGGCTTGAAATACAAAAAATAAATAATAATTTTAGGAGTAAAATAATGTTTTAAAATAACCAACATGGCTAGGCCTAAACACAACCACAACCTAAAAGTTCGAAACACGAATGGTTTAAAAGTATATCAGCTTTTAATTGAATTTCCACTGGGAAATTGCATTTTAAATCGATAACTTATATAATCAGCTGTTATGATTACACATTATCAGCTGTTTAGACATTAACAACGTGTGTAATCATCCTGTCACGTGACTAAACAGATTGCAATTAAATGCTTCCCCGTCCCTTGCTTATGTAAACGGTCTTCACGTTGCACCCTATAGTGTCGGGTGATTGGGTCCGTGGGAATTATTGAAATATAGCTGCAGCAAATAATAAGACTAGACCAGGGAAATTAGAAAAAATAAATCGACCACGCAGCTGAACCGCTGACGTGAGTTGAGCAAATTTCCAAAATTAAGTTTATAGGCCTATGTTTTAGGCTTTCAACCAACAATTTGGGAAATAGGTCTAGTAAAGACGGTGCTGAATAGCTGCAAAATGGTTCGCACGCCATTCCTCATTTTTGGAGTATCTTCAATACATAAAGCATAGCGAGCTTCGTACGCCATTCCGCATATTGGAAGTATCTTCAATACACAATGCATTGCGAGCTTCGTACGCCATTCCGTATATTGGAAGTATCTTCAATACACAATGTATTGCGAGCTTCGCACGGCAACCCCGCGGTAGAATCCACCAAATGGCTATGAATCGTGTACTTCTATGGTATTTTACGTTTTGATCGATTTTGGGGAACCAAGCGAGCTATAATTTTGCGTAAATAAACAAAACGTGCAGAATAACATTTTAAATTTATATTTGTAGAAAAAACTCTAAAAACAAATTCATTCTCGTAGGAAAAATCTCAAAAAATAGTTACTTCCAGTCAAAAAACGTGCTTCCCGGTTGTTGGATATTTTTGGCTAACGAACTCGTCCGAGCGACGTAGACAACCAACATGTGTAACAAATTTAAACCAAATCAGACTTAAAATGCGGCCGCTAGAGTGCCACATTAATAAACATTAATATATTTATGACTTTTAATGGCACCCCGAAACGTGTTCTGGGGACCATGATCGGTGCTCATTTGCTACTCCCGACCTTGTGTCTTACCATAAGGGCCACTGCAATAGCTCATTTTTCCTATCGAAATTCGCTAAAAATAACTGAATTTTTAGATACAGCTCGGATTGACATGGGGTTTTCTGCATTGTGTTCAGAAATGGATCAGGAAAAAGTCTGCGTATGATGATTGACGGCTCTTGCAGAATTGCATCGGGGCTGCGTAAAAAACATCAAACACTTTTTTTTTTAAATTATCTAAAAATGTAAAAAAAGTGGTGAAAATCATTTCTCGGTTGTTTTTGAGGCTGACGGTTCCGCATCTAAAATCGAAAAAAAAAAACGTCGCCGTTGCCCCGGGTAGTCCCAAAGGGCCCGGGGGCCAAAATTTAAAAGCTGAGAAAACTACTGGGACATCGTTTCAAGGGGGTTTTTAGGTCGCTGATCTCAAATCTGACACCAGAAAATATGACCCGTTCTCGTTGGGGAAAACGAAGCTGACGGCAAAACACGAACGAAAATAAACGGTATCAGTTAACTGACACAAACTTTCTCCCAACTTACTGTAGTCAAAATAATATTGTTTTTAATCATTTTATTTACTACTTTTTAGAACAAAACAAAAAAATAATATTCTACCTACGTCAATCGTATAAAAAAATTATTGTCCCAGGCGGGATTCGATCGCGCGACCTTTGAATTACTGGCCGTGCTCGCTATCGTGGTGCTACCCCGTGCGGCCGCCGCCGCGATGCCTATATTGACAACACAAACTTGTTTATTTTTAAACATTTCCCCATAATTATAAAACGCCGAAGTTTTGATAAAAGCGGGTGGTGTCATTTTGTTTGGCATCTTAAGCACTATAAATACTGAAAATTTGATCAAAATCGTTAGAGCCGTTTTTGAGAAATTTGCATTTTTGTCGTTTTTTATTGGTTTTTAGGGGTAAATTACCCTTAAAAATTAAAAATTCCAAAAAATGAAAAAAACGCCTGGAGATATTAGGGTTTAGTACCTACATACCAAATTTCATGAAAATCGGACCAATAGTGTCCTCTCTGGTCGTGTATACATACAGACAGACTGACAGACAGACAACACTCTAAAAACACTTTTTTGGGAGCACCAAAACAAAAATTTCCACTAAAAATATTTTTGGGTTCAGGGAGCACCAACACAGATAATTGCACTAAACAATTTTTTGAGGTTCTGGGAGCACCAAAACAGATAATTCAACTGAAAATTCAAATTCAAACATTTTTACAAAAACAATACTTTCTCCATATACTACGTATAGGGTGGAGAAAGTAAAACAAAATTTTTCACAACACTCTCTATTTGAACAAAACTATTTTTTGAAATTCTGGGTCTAGAGTAATTGGTAGGGAGGGATTTTATACGAAAGTGAACTTTTTGTAGTGTAAACTTCTATAGGCGTACCTCGTTTGAAAAAGGCGGGCTGTGAATCGAATTTTACCGTCACGCGTCACCCTCTACTATAAATTATGTAGTACACATGTGTATATAGCAGAGTATATAGTTTACAATATCTCTGTAATGGACATTCTGCTTCCCCATTTCGTAAGTTGTGTTAAAATAGTGAATCTGTTCAATAATTTAAATGTGTTTGTGAGAAAGTATGTGCCAGTTCCTTGTACCATTTATTTAAATACTAGCTGACCCGTACGGCGTTGCCCGTAGTGGTTGGTATTTTCAGTTTTTTAACGTAATTGTATTCTTTTTAAGTGTTCAGTCAGTTAGTGGTATTTGGCTTTTATATATATAGATCTTAAATAATAAAAGCACTATTGTCATAATAATAAAAGATATGAAATTATGATTTTAGTAACTTTGATCCCCAAATCCCCCTAAAATTTCGATTTTTTTCAAACCCTTTCTTACCAAGCACTTATGGCTCTAGAGGAAGCAACATACCAAATTTCATTCCAATCCATTCGGTAGTTTTGAAGAAATCGTGATTTAATAACTTTGATCCCCAAACCCCCCTAAAATTTCAATTTTTTTCAAACCCTTTCTTAGTAAGCCCCTATGGCCCTAGAGGAAGCTACATACCAAATTTCATTCCAATCCGTTCGGTAGTTTTGAAGAAGTCATTTTTTAATAACTTTGATCCCCCCAAACCCCACCTAAAATTTCGAATTTTTTCAAACCCTTTATTAGTGAGCATTTATGGCCCTAGATGAAGCTACATACCAAATTTCATTCCAATCCGTTCGGTAGTTTTTGAGAAATCGTGATGAGTGAGTGAGTTAGTCAGTGAGTCAGTGGGTTTTGGCTTTTATATATATAGATGAGTTATAGAACGTATGTAAACTATAATATACGTTATAATATTTGCTTTGAGGTTATAAACTGTATATAAATACAACCTTTTATCATCAATATATTTCTTTATACAAATTTAAAGAAGAGATAGGCCTTCCTATTCGTTTAACAGCTGATTTCATTCATCATCTGTAATACTTAAACAAACCCAGTGTAGATTATAGTTTGGGGTTGTGTTTAAGTAGGCCTCTATAAGTAGGAATTAATGTTGTTTCTACATAGTTTGTTTATTAAATGATGTATTTCTGATGTGTATTTAATTAATCAGTCTGTGATTTTTCACGGGGGCTTACTAGTTTGTATAATAATCAAACGCGTTTCAACGACACAATCGTCATTCTCAGTCATATACGAGGTACAATTAACAAATTAAGACACAACTTATTTAATTGATTAATCATTGCATAGTGATTATACTATTGATTTGCACAAAATAATCTTTTTAATTTCTATAATTCTTTTTTCATTTTGACTCTAAATAAATACAATGATTGTACCAACGATTGAGCCAATCATAATTTGTTAGCCGTAGCTCACGTGCCACTGATAAAAAATCTTTTTAACTCGTCAAGCTCAAAGGTATCAATAAAGATTTAATTTTCGTTACATAAATAATTTTAAGTAGAATTATTTATTTATCCAGAATAATCACGCGTGCGGTATGTAGCGAGAAATTGCAAATTTTGTTTACGTCAATTAAAGACAATATTAGCGGTACACAATTTTTGTTTTATAGAATGTAGGTGTAGTTAGTTTGATTTATGTTTTTTGTATAGGGGTAGCAACCCCATTGTAACACCTTAAACTGTGGTAATTGTAATGTCTAAACATTCCTGGAATTAATGTGGATAAAGTGTGAAATTTTACTGAAATCGGTCGAATAGTCTTTCAGTCTATCGAGGAAAAATAAAAAATAATTTTTATGTACAGGGTGTCCCCTTTTATTTTCTTCCCCACATACGTAGTATATGGAGAAAGTATTGTTTTCGTCCAAATTTTCGAATTTGAATTTTTAGTGGAACTACTTGTTTTGGCGCTCCCTGAACCCCAAAAAAATATTTAGCGGAACTATCTGTTTTGGTGCTCCCTGAACCCAAAAATATTTTTTGTGGAATTATTTGTTTTGGTGCTCCCTGAACCCAAAAAGTGGTTTTTGTGTGATGTCTGTATGTGAGTCCGTGTGTCTGTAAGGATGTGTACAGAGCTGGAGACCATACTGCCCGTCCGATTTTGATGAAATTGGGTATGTAGGTGTAGTTCTGGAATATCTCCAGGCGTTGTTTTCATTTTTTATTTTTTTTATTTTTAAGGGGTTTTACCCCCAAAAATGGCAAAAAACGAGAAAATAACATTTTTTAAAAACGGCTCTAACGATTTTGATACAATTTTTGTGGTTTATAGTGTTTAAGAACCCATATAAAATTACACTACCCACATGTCTGGGAAAATACTTGTTCAAAAGTTATGGGCCAAAAACGGATTCAAAAACTGGTTCTTTGGACTTTTCCTTTAAAGAATCAGAAGGAAAATTCTTTCCCCGAAGAAAGTTTAGTAAAGTTTCAACTGGGAGAAAGTATGTGGCCAAACAGCCGCCATTTTTAAACGCATGATTGGATATTATCGTTTATTTTCCTTACGATAGACAATTGTTAGATTAAACTTCGTGTTAAGTAGAAACTCAATCGGCGAAACCATTCTCTAGATATTAATTATTTTGTAAAACACACTTACAGACGATAAAGTAAGCACCATAGAAACATATTTGGGAACTTTTGACTGATATTCCTAAAATTTATTAATAAAAGAAATACTCTCCATGTCACTGAACGCTCACTTGGAGTTCCCCGGGGCACTATTCTTTGTCGTCTGTTTTAATGTAGTTTAACGCAAACTGTACATATTATTTCAATGTAAGTTATATAATAATATTAATGTAACAAGGCAGTTTGAATGTTTCTTTGGTGCTTATTTATCGTCTGTAAGTGCAATTCTATATAATAAAAAAAAAATGAATTGCTGTTTCTTTGAAATCGCATCAATTGAGAACTGCTGGACCAATTTGGCAATTTTTTGTTTTAAAATGTTCGTAATAGTCCGAACTAGGTTTTTATATAAAGAAAAATTTGAAAAGTTTCCCGAAAAAGTTTCAAATTTGGAAAAAACTAAACAGCCTCTTTTGTATGGACTCAAGACCATAGCGCTCAAAAACAGCTGTTCGTATAAAATGCTTTGTAACACATGTTTGTTTACATTCATTACCATAGCAACTTTAGCAAATTTATAATCAGTTTATTATTCTTCAAAACCAATAGCTTTTTAGATTAGATTGACAAAGCAAACACAAACAAAAATCAATAAAACATGCTTAGGCCTACTATATTATAATTCAATTTAAACATCGGTTGTTACATATTATTATAAATAAAACAACTGTTATGGATCAAAAACTGAACATAATTTTAGGTTAGGCCTACAATGAACCAAAACACTTTTATTTGCAACCAATTTCTCTAATTTATAATCGGGTTATTATTCTTCAAAAACAAAAAACAGCTTTTTTAGGTTAGATTGCCAAACAACACAAACAAAAATCAACGAAAAATGCTTACTGTATTATAATTCAATTCAAACATCGGTTGTTACATATCTATTTACTTATGCTGTTTAAAATATTGTTCATATAAATTGTTTATATAAATTGTTGACATAAACACCATTTGCAATTCAATAACTTAAGTCAAAAGAATGAAATTTGATAACTACCCTTAAAATTGAATAAAACAATAGCGAAGCATTGCCGGGACACATATTCGATCCTAGGAACGAATCGACAAAAGGGGGGCCGGAAAGTTCGGGGACATCCTGTACAGAGATGTTAATTGTTGATTGTTTAAATATTAATTATAAACTAGAAAGGTTAATAAGTATTTTTTGTTTATCAAAAATTCTAAAAACGATAGCGAAAGTCACGTATACGATGTCAGCCCGTACAACAAAGGGGTTATTAAACAGGGAAGCAAAGAGATATGAGAGGTTCGTGAAAAGAGATATGAGATTTTAATGCATTATTCATGAGGTCTTCGCGTTGGATTTAATTTCGCTTTCTCAGAAACGAGACGTGTTTCGCGAATATTATTAGTTTCTCAAATATATTTTTTTCAAGACAGAATATTCCGTCGCGGACTTTGTGGTCAATTATCTGTATCATTATTAAGGAGTTGTGTGTTCAATTCTAAGCTATTGCGCCCATACCTATGAGCAGAGGGGGGCCACGGCCACCCCCTAGCTCCCAGGGAAAGGAAAATATGTATAATATCAATTATAGTCCGGTATTTTTCTTTGAAAATACTCCCAATATGGGGGTTGGCGTGCGAAGCACGCAATGCATTTTGTATTGAAAAAAATTCCAATATGCTGGTTGGCGTGCCAAGCACGCAATGCACTGGGTATTGAAATACTTCCAATATAGGTCGTTGGCGTGCGAAGCACGCAATGCATTGTGTATTGAAATACTCCCAACATGTTGGTTGGCGTGCGAAGCACGAAATGCATTGTGTATTGAAATACTCCCAATATGGGGGTTGGCGTGCGAAGCACGCAATGCATTGTGTATTGCAATAATCCCAATATGTTGGTTGGCCATACGCAATGCATTGTGTATTGAAAATACTCCCAATATGGTTGTTGGGTTGCGAAGCACGCAATGCATTGTGTATTGAAAATACTCCCAATATGGAGGTTGGGTTGCGAAGCACGCAATGCATTGTGTATTGAAAATACTCCCAATATGGAGGTTGGGTTGCGAAGCACGCAATGCATTGTGTATTGGAATACCCCCAATATGTGGGTTGGCGTGCGAAGCACGCAATGCATTGTGTATTGAAATACTCCCAATATGTGGGTTGGCGTGCGAAGCACGCAATGCATTGTGTATTGAAAATACTCCCAATATGGGGGTAGGGAAAATACTCCCAATGCACTGTGCGTCGGCCGCTTCTCATAGTGTTCAGTGTCAAGCTCACATGTGCGTCCTTAGCAGTGAACGAGTTAAGCCCATACCCCGGTCTAGCCCTCCCCTATAAAGGGGTCCATGATTCTAAGAAAATAGAAAGCAGACGTTTGACTGACTACAGCGAATCATGTTTATGCAAATTTTTATATTTAAATATTAAATGGGACAAGATAAAAATAATGTAAGTTTTAGTACAATTTTCTGCCATTCCTAAAGTAACACTTTAAAAAGACGCGTTTCGGAGTTCCTCCATTATCGAAATCTATTTCAGTACAGGACTCATCCGTTATGGAATCGTCTAGATATAGTTAGCCACGTCACTCCTCCTACTACCGGTACTGCTTCTTATGTAACCTGTTATGTAGTATGTTATGCAACGCGTTACGTAACCTGTTATGTAACATGTTATGCAGTACGTTATATAACACGTTATCTATCTATATAAAAGCGAAATGGCACTGATTCATTCATTCATTCATTTATCAGCAGAACTAAAAATTTACTGAACCAAATGAGTTCAAATTTGGCATGCATGTTCAGTTGGACCTTTAGACGCGCACTAAGAACGGATTTTGAAAACACCTCAAAGATACGCCTAATATTCGCGTTTTTCTAGCGATTTTTTGCGTTTTCTCAGCTTTTTCGAGAACTAATTGGCAGAAAATGTTGAAATTTGGTACTTATTTTCGTTTAAGGACTAAAAGTAGTCTGTTAAAAAAATTTTGAGATTCTCCCAAAATTACGCCAGAAATAGGTGTTTTTGCATTTTTCCTTGCGTTTTAAATGCGTTTTTGATCATCCTCAAATTATGCCTGATATTGACGTTTTTCCAGTTATTCTTTGAGTTTTTGAGGCGATTTTTCATGTGTTAGCAGAACGACTGAATAGTATACAATAATCTGTTTTAATTTTTGGGTTGGTAAGCAGTGAGCGGAACCCTCTAATCTATTTATATAAAAGCGAAATACCACTCACTCACTCATCACGATTTCTCAAAAACTACCAAACGGATTGAAATGAATTTTGGTATGTAGCTTCCTTTAGGGCCATAGGTGCTCACTAAGAAAGGGTTTGAAAAATTTCAAAATTTTAGGAGGGGTTTGGGGGGATCAAATTTACTAAAATCATAATTTCAGATCTTTTATTATTATGACAATAGTGCTTTTATTATTTAAGATCTATATATATAAAAGCCACTCACTAACTGAACACTTCAAAAGATTACAATTACGTTAAAAAGACTGAAAATACTAACCACCACGGGCAACGCCGTACGGGTCAGCTAGTGTAATATAAACCTACTCTTTTTATTTTTTAAAATTTTTTTATTTTCAACAATTTTAGATTTTGGAAAGTTATTTCTGATTGACTGTTTATTTGTTCATTAATAATATTTTCTCCGTTCATTTTCAGTTTGAAAATTTCCATGTTTTCTATTATATTTAACCGTCTTCCTTTGTTACTTTGGTGTAAGAGATTCATTGATTATTTCATTTCATATGGCATATGACCCTCATTTAATAAGTGTGTTGCGTAATTTGAATCTCTTTTTTCATATTTATAAGATCTAATATGTTCCCTAAATCTTGTTTTTAGTTTTCGTCCTGTTTGGCCTATATGTGTTGCGTTACATTTACACTTTATTTTATATACCCCATTTTTGTCGTATGCTTCCCTTTCTTCTATAGACTTGCTCTTTATGGTGTTGTTCGTATTAAAAGCAGTTTTAACATTACATTTCCCAAAAATGTTTTTCATTTTATATGTTTCTTTTCCAGTGAAGGTAAATCCCGCCCAGATATTTTCTTGTTTCTTTGTGACTTTGGTCTTATTATTTAAATTTTGTTTTATTTTACGAATTAATTTTCTTATTATTCTCTTTTCGTATCCATTATTTTCAGCTATCTTAAATATAGTGTTTAATTCTTCTTTGTGTGCTTTCCTTTTTAGCGGTAAACTATATAATCTATTAATCATGTATCGAAAAACTGCAATTTTGTGTTCAATTGGGTGGTTTGAATGTGCATTAATTATATTATCGGTGTATGTGTCCTTTCTAAAAACTCCAAATTCTAGTTGTTTATTATTTCTGGTTATTTTTAAGTCCAATAAATTAATCGTTCTGTTTTCTACTTTTTCCATTGTAAATTTAATATTTTCGTGGATTTGATTTATTTTTTTTCTAAAATTATTTCTCCTTTATTATTTTGGATGTCTTTTTTTATTAATCGTGAGTCATCTAAATATCGGATGTATTATAAACATTCATGTTTCTGCAAAATATTTTGTATATATTTTTCTTCTAAATGTTGAATAAAAATATCACATAGTATAGCAGATAATGGATTTCCCATACCCAATCCATCTTTCGGCTTGCACACAGTGTTGTTAAATTTAAATTGGTTCTGTTGTAGTGTTACGTTAGGATTGGCAGAAAATTGTACTAAAACTTATTTCATGGATCCTAGCAGATATAATTTGTTTAATTAAATAAAAATAATGATTAAATATCGGATTAAACCAATGCATAATTACCGTTGTATTCAAGGCAGTTTTAACCAACCCAGGTTTCTTGAAAACCTTCGAGAAAGGATTAGTTTTTAGAGTTTTAATATCTGTTGTTAAATATTAAAGTTAAACAGCTTATTTGCATTAAAAGTTTAACGACATAATTTTAGGTTAGGCCTAAACTGAAC
>JAGFPH010010147.1:0-17955 GCA_018207615.1 Philaenus spumarius
TAACACATTTCCTTCCAAAGACTTTTTGACACACTGAAGGATGTTTCCGAATACACTGATATTGACAGTTTTTGCATGAAATATGATACCTTATCGAAGACTGGTTTCGTTATATTCAGCGACACGTTGTACTATCGCAGAGAGCAGAGTGTATTGGTAATAATAATAATAATAATAGTATTTATTTAGTGAGGCGAAGTTAGAACCATTGGGCCCTCTTTTCCACTTAACCTCGAATTTACAAATACATAAGTACATAAAAATTCATATTACAAATGAAAATTAATAAACAAACAAAACTACAAATAATAATTGGCCTACTTCTAAAACATCTACTGTGTATATAAAAGCCAAATCCACTGACTCACTGATCACGATTTCTCAAAAACTACTGAACGGATTGGAACGAAATTTGGTATGTAGCTTCCTCTAGGGCCATAGGTGTGCTCAATAAGAAAGGTTTAAAAAAAAAATCGAAATTTTAGGGAGGTTTTTTTTGGGTCAAAGTTACTAAATCACGATTTCTCTAAAACTACTAAACGGATTGGAATGAAATTTGGTATGCAGCTTCCTCTAGGGCCGTAGGTGCTGATAAGAAAGGGTTTCAAAAAATTCGAAATCTTAGGGGGGTTTTGGGGTTCAAAGTTACTAAATCACGATTTCTCCAAAACCACTGAATGGATTGGAACGAAATTTGGTATGTAGCTTCCTCTAGAGTCATAGATGCTCTCTAAGAAAGCTTTACAAAAAAATCGAAATTTTAGGGGAGGTTTGGGGGGTAAAAGTTACTAAAAATCCCCATATAAAATACATAGTGTAATATATTTATTGATATAATATATTTTTTGTTAATATACATTTAACTTTGATTTTGTCTATCCGTGCAAAGCCGGATCGAGCCAGCTTATCTATCTATATAAAAGCGAAATGGCACTCATTCATTCACCAGCAGAACTAAAAATCTACTGAACCAAATGAGTTCAAATTTGGCATGCATGTTCAGTTGGACCTTTAGACGCGCAGTAAGAACGGATTTTGAAAACATCCCAAAGATATGCCCAATATTCGCGTTTATCTAGCGATTTTTTGCGTTTTCTCAGCTTTTTCAAGAACTAATTGGCAGAAAATGTTGAAATTTGGTACTTAGGTTCGTTTAAGGCCTAAAAGTAGTCTGTTAAAAAATGTTTGAGTTTCTCCCAAAATTACGCCAGAAATAGGCGTTTTTGCATTTTTCCTTGCGTTTTCAATGCGTTTTTGATCATCCTCAAATTACGCCCGAACGGATTGGATTGAAATTTGGTATGTAGCTTCCTCTAGGGCCTTAGGCGCTCTCTAAGAAAGGGTATGAAAAATTTCGAAATTTTTGGAGGGGTTTGGGGGGATCAAATTTACTAAAATCATAATTTCAGATCTTTTATTATTATGACAATAGTGCTTTTATTATTTAAGATCTATATATATAAAAGCCAAATACCACTCACTAACTGAACACTTCAAAAGATTACAATTACGTTAAAAAGACTGAAAATACTAACCACCATGGGCAACGCCGTACGTGTCAGCTAGTAATGTATAAAAACTAATTTATCTCAAGTAAAATGAAATTTAAAGTTAATTATGCTACGCTATAACACACAAACATATACGTAAACACACTTACACTCTCAAACACACACACATTCAAGAACATGCCTCAAATCCCGGCCGAAACTTCCCAAACCTGTCGCAGAACCAACAACCCAAAGCCTTCTTGAACTGAACACGGCCATTGATGCATTTTAAACTCTCCGGCAATTAATTCTATAGCCTACATGCTGTCACAGTGAAAGATTTATTAAATATCTCAGTTCTGTGCCTGGGTATAAGTAATAATGCAGCTCCTCGTCGTGTGTCGGTAGCATTTACATGTGAGTAGAGGTTTCAATCCCAGGATTACGGTCCCGTCAATCCAGTTATTAGCTAAGTCCAATCCCGAGATTTTCGAGATTGATAATTAGATAAAAAACCCGAAATTCATAGATTTTCTCGTAAATGGTGTTTTACTTCTTATTTTCTACGTGAACCTGTTTGTATGATGTACAATGTACAGTAACTATTTTTGTTACAAAATTATTGTAATCCAATATAATTTTAATTAGTTATAAGAAAAAAACAAAACAATCATTTAAGTCAAAACTTAGAACTGATGATGTCAAACTGCGAATGTTAATTTTTAATATTCATACATACTTATCGGCCAAGCCAACCCTCCGTAGCCGTGACACCCTACCAAAGAGACAGACTTGACCTTCAACGATCTCGCTCGAGTCTACAGTGTTACAGTTTACTATAGTTTGGTGTGAAATAAAATTAGTTTTAAATAGTAGAGTAGATGAGTAGCCTACTTAGGGTATTATTTTGTTTGTGCGTTTTGGTATTATATAAGAAATTAAAATTAAAGTAGATATTTATTTTCAAAGTTTTTTTCATTAGTTTAAGTTAAAAAAAAAGTACTTTTACATGTTTTTCTGTTTTTTGCGAAGTTTTACAGAGTTTACTTCACTTTCACTTAGTACATATGTAGCTTTTTTTACCGCTTGTGTTCGTTCAGCATTTAAAATATATATTGCTAAAGTTTGTTCCATAAATAAATACCAATTTCATATGTTATTATTTCGATAAAACTCCTAGTTCCCAGCCCCAGGTTAGGCAAACCAATCTTATAGGTTTATGTTATTAAAAAAAGGTATCCGTTGGTAAAACTTTGACGTCTTTGATATACCAGGAAATTTTAAATCTTACATACAGTTTAAATATCATGCAAAGCAAAAGTGAAAATATACAAATATATGCTATAAAAACGCAAATACATTATGTATATTGGCTAAATGTATCAATTTTATGGAGGGTTTAATATACATAAACAAAATTTAAAGGAGTTTAATTACTACAAAACCTAATAATTATTTTCGTAAGGTTATCAGAGAAAAATCAATAGATCTGAATCCCGGGGCTAGTCCCGGGATCCCAAGACGGCAATCCCGAAATCCCGGGATTGAGAAAGTGGTCCGGGATTAAAACCCCGATATGTGAGCTAAAGACAAACCTTTCTGCAATCCAGTGAGCAGAATAGCGTGCAATAACAACAAAAAGTGATAATTTCGAAAAAAAACTAAGTTTTAGAATTGAAATTTGTTTATAATATTTGTCACATGATCGTCACGTTTTAAGTCAAAAATGAACCGTAAACAATAATTTTGAGCACGCTGAAGTTTGTTAGCTAATTCCACGGTCATGGCATTGATAACAGTATCACAATAGTTAAAATATGGAAAAATTAATGTTTTCACCAGCTGCACTCTAACATTAAACGGCAAGCAATCTTTTACTTTCTTCAGAGTGTGCATGCCAGCAAACACTCTATTGCACGTGTCAATAACTACTGCACAGGTTGTAGTCTACTGTAGGTTAGAAATTGTGCGTACAGATATTAAGTCGACTGGTTTATTTCTTTACTGTATTCCGTGCTGGCTAAGTGGTTCTTAGATGATATAAGTTGTAAGCATAGAGTTTGAGTCAAGAAAACAAACGATGTTTGAATTTAACTATAACGCAGTAAGCATTTTCGTTGATTTTTGTTTGTGTTTGCTTTTAGTTTGTTAATCTAACCTAAAATAAACGGTACCAGAAACTGGCACACACTTTCTCACAAACATGTTTAAATTATTAAACATATTCACTGTGACTTCATAATTGTATTAAAGTAGGAGAGCAACTAATAAATATTATTATTATTATTAAAGCTGGAGAGAAAACTATTCGATCGATTTCGAACAAATTTTGCACCAAACATGTCAATTAGGCCTGTATAGATGCACGAAAAAATGTTTTGAAAGGTTTTGAAAAATAACCCCCTTTTTCCCAAAAAATC
Organism: Philaenus spumarius; assembly: GCA_018207615.1. Taxonomy (NCBI): domain Eukaryota; kingdom Metazoa; phylum Arthropoda; class Insecta; order Hemiptera; family Aphrophoridae; genus Philaenus; species Philaenus spumarius. The sequence goes on from JAGFPH010010147.1 coordinate 3,911, forward strand.
TCCAAAAAATTGTTATTTTTATTATTATTAGCTAAACGAGAATTTTTAGAAAGATGCGGTTTTCTGCATATGGTAGGATACATTAAGGGCTACAATAAGCCAAACTTTATAAAACTCGTTAGAGCCGTTTTTTTTTATAAAAAATAATTTATTTTTTGGCCAAAAAGGGGGTTGTTTTTCAAACTTTTCAAATCCCTTTTTCGTGAATACTTATATACAGGCAAAATTGATATGTTTGGTGAAAAATGTGTTCAAAATCGATCGAATAATTTTTTCTCTAGCTTTGTATAGGCCTACATACAGACATACAGACATTTTATAAAAAACACTTTTTTGGACGCAGGGGGTCCCAAAACTGATATTTCCACAAAAATGTCAACATCGATTGTTTTCCGATCACTATACTTTCTCTATACTATAGTATAGTGAGAAAGTAAAAAAAAAACTGTTGGTTACGAAGAACAATAAACTGATTCTAAATTTGCTAAGGTGGTTGCTATGGTAATGAGTGTAAACAAACGTAGGCTGTGATCCAAACAGCTGTGGTGTTATAGCGCTCAGAGTGAACCCCCAAATCGTCGCTATGTTTAATCTTTAAAATACAAAATCTGCAAAATCCTTCTTAGTGTGCATCTGTGTTCCCATAAGAATATATCTTTAAATTTTCGTATTTGTAACTTAAGTAGTTTTTGTTCTAAGTTGATTCTATGTCAGTCAGTCATTCAATCTTTTTAAATGGGCCACCATTGGTATCTTGTGAACTGTAAATCTGACAGCTTTAAATGGGGAAACTTTCCTTGTTTTTATTAGAAATTCAAAATATGTAGTTAAAATATTTGTAAATGTCCGACACTACATTTGTAAATTTCTTATGGAACACCCTACATTTTACGATGATTTTTTATTTTACAAGTTATTTTAAGACTTTCTTGGTGTGTTTTTTTTATATGACTAACCATTTAAAAGTTAGAGGGATATAAAGTTTTAAAAACAATATGTATGAGCGGAAGATATTTTTTGTATGAAAACGGTTTGCACCAACGAAAACGCTCTTCTCTAAAAGAAACATTGTTTATAAAAAAAAATTACTTTTTAAAACCAACAAATATGGTTTTCTTTAATTTTGTAAACCCATTATACAGAGGCATTAACATATGTTACCGGTACCAACTTCATTGTTCCAGTGTGACCAAATTTGTAGTTTTGCCACTTAGTTAATCTGTATCATGGGTTTAACAAATAAAAAACCGTAATTGTTGATTTAAAAAAGTGTTTTGTTCATCTAAATGATTTGTTAGTGTTAAGAGCGTTTTTTTTTTCAAAACGTTTCCATACAAAAATATATTCCGCTCAGATTCCGCGCAGATATTGCGCTCAGAAACGCAGATATTCCGCGTTTTCAAAATGATATACCAAGCTAACTTTTAAACGGTTAGTCGTATCGAAAAAAACACCAAGAACAAAAAAGTCTTCAAATTAAGTAATCCAAAACCATCACCAAATACAGAGTGTTCTATAAGAAATTAGAAAGTTGACCACCATATTGGAAAATGGCCGCCATTTAAAATATTTTAACTACATGTGTTTTTAATTTCTCAAAAAACAAGGAAAGATTCCTCATTTAAAGTTTGCTGTCAGATTTATAGTTAGCAAGATGCCAACGGTGGCACATTTAAAAAAGACACCCGTATATTATATGGATAGTTAGAGTAATTTTAGATGTACGTGATAGGAGTCGTGCTAAAATGGCTTGAAGACGAACAATAGCTGATGTCACAGTTTGTATAGAAGTACAAATAATAAATTTGTAATTTTATTTAGATCTAAAGAAACAAAAACGGATCAATGAAAATGTCAAAAATTGTTGAAAAACAGGACAATATATTTAAATATACAGAGTGTTCATAAAGGAGGTCAATGTGGACTCGCTTGCCTTTACCTTCGTGTAGTTTAGTTGTAAGTTCGGACCACCAGATAAATTGATTGTTTTGTATTAAGGGTCGGCTCTAGCTGTCGGCCATGTTCGCTGATGCTCCATAAGACCAATGTTAAATTCAAATTCAAGTTTTTTAATTTTTTATCGGATAATTATGAACTATATGTCATTTTAAAGCTATGGCCAATATGCATGCAAATGGCTTTTAAAAAACTAAGAAAAACATTTTGTTTAATATTTATTAACAATTTAAAACATTGATTTTTAATATTTTTTTATGTTGTCACTATTAATTATAGCGAAAAACTACCAAGCCATTCGCATGAAGAATTTCGTCCCCAAGAGTTTGGTATTTTTTTTTAAACGCTATTTCAACAATTGCGGGTTTTAAATGGATTTAGGATGAGCAATGTCCGCGTAACCTACCGCCGCTACTCTGGAGTCGCAGGTTGCTTTCTGTTTTACTAGAGCCGATCCTTAATAAACGCTTTGCTGTAAAACAATCGATTAGCCATCTTATTTGAAGAACCTTCTCCATCACAACCCATTCTGACAACGTTTAGAAGCTCGTACGAGAGTGGAAGGACACGCCCTTTAAGAAGGCAATCCTGCGAGAACGGCAGGGGTAACGCACCGCGAGGAGTCAGTCACTAGTCGGAAAACAACTTGTACATTAAAATTACGTCCGAAACCACTCAAAAATGAATTGTAATTTTTGAAGCAGACAACTGTGACGGCTCCTTGCTGTTGGTCTGGCTAGCAGGCTAAGTTTCCTTCATCTCCTCGATGTCAAGTCTTCGGTGTTGTAGAACTTTCCTCAGAAATAAAAATGTCTGCTCCTCTGTTGGTGATGAAATTACGTATACGAAATTCCGTGTCACTATTAAATTACTATCACAACTATATTGGAAAACTTGACTTTTAGCACATTATATCGTAAGAGATTCTGCACAAATAAACGCCTACATAAGATCGTGACTTCTCGGTAACGTTCGGAAAAGTTTACGAACGCTGAACGTCTGGTACAGTCGGCTAACAGTATTCAGTCGTATCACGATCTCGTGCCGAGTCGAGTACATAACACGTCCAGTAAATATATTATTGTGTGAACAGACTTAACTAGCCTTTCACTTGGTTTTTTAATTCTATGTCTCAAGTTGAACTCACAAAGCGATCTAAATTTCTGAGCTCTAATTGATTATTAGCGAATTTCCATAGGAAATATGAGCTATTGCAGTGACCCTTATGGCAAGACCCAAGGTCGGGAGTAGCAAATGAGCATCGAGCATGGTCTCCAGAACACGTTTTGTGGTGTCATTAAAAATCATATATATATGTGTGTATATATGTGTTCGCACGCTAGCGGTCCCATTTTAGGTCTGACTTGGTTCAAATTTGGTACACATGTTGGTTGTCTCTACGTCACTCGGACGAGTTCGTTAGCCAACAAAAAGTCCAACAATCGGAAGCACGTTTTTTGATCGGTAGTAACAATTTTTTGAGATTTTGCCCTACGAGAATGAATTTGTTTTACAAGTTTTTTCTACAAATATAAATGTAGGATGTTATTCTGCACATTTTGTTATTTTACACGACCTTATAGCTCGCTTGGTTGCCCCAAAATCGATCAAAACGTAAAATACCATTGAAGTACCCGGTTCAAAGCCATGTTTATTTTACCGTGGGGTTGGCGTTGTGTATTGAAGATACTCCCAATACGGGGGTTGGCGTGCGAAGCACGCAATTCTTTGTGTGTTGAAGATACTCCCAATATGCGGAATGGCGTGCGAACCATTTTGCAGCTATTCTGCATCGTCGTGAATAGACCTATTACTCAAATTGTTTGATGAAACCCTAAAACATAGGCCTATAAACTTAATTTTGGAAATTTGCTCAACTCACGTCAGCGGTTCAACTGCTTGGTCGAATTATTTGAATACTCTACTGAAAGCATGCTTGACAGTTAATAGAAAAGAAGAGTTCTTAAATCTGAATCTAAATATACAATAGGTAAAAACAAAAATATTATGTACTGGATGAGTATGTGACAGGTACCTTATACAATAACGAATGGTTCTGACCGTGCTCGTTTCGCTCATCGACCCCGTCGGCGACCAATGGCGAAGCCAATGCAAACAGATTATTGTATACTCTTACATTTTCCCGGAAATGAGGACTCGCGTTGACCTATACAAGACTAATGTAGGCAGAGATCGAAACAGAAATGAACATCACCAATAATTCGAATTTCGCAATGCGTTGTGATTTCACCTTCAATATTTAAACAATCAATGATCAACTTTTCAAACTAATTTTGAAATTACCAACTAAAGGAAACAATATAATATGTAACACTACACTCGATGCAATACAGAGCGCCCATATGTAGACCAAACGACATTCTCAGCGATACTTACTATCCGACTAAAAAACATCAATTCGCATGCAACGCTCGGACTGTTGACACAACCCGCATGACAATAAACGTGATGTTTCCAGTAATAGTAGTAGCATGTCTATCTCTACGTGAGACCTGTACTGCACGGTGAACATGGAACTAAGGCCCTTATTAGACGAGGTAGCCAGGCGACGAAGCCAGCGACTTAGCTGGCTGCTCAGATTGTCATCGGGCATTGATTCTTATGGAGGTTAGTTATTATAGCCCGTCTCAGGTTAAGTTGAGGCAAGCAGGGTGGGTAATTAGGGTCGGTTTCAACCGTCATAAAACTGACCCTTCTTAATGCCGCCTGAGTGAACCTGTAGGACACTCTAGTTTAAAATTGCAAGTCTGTATGTCTTAAGTGAAAATGAAAAAACGATATCATATTTCGTTTCATGATACTTTCCTGATAATTTTGATACCAAATTTGATTACATTTGGCCAACTTTGAGCTGTACTAGCATTATAAACTTTCTTAGTTGAATCAACATTACTACTATGGTTTACAACAATAAAGCCACAAAAATGTACTAGAGAAGTTCATATTTAAATATGTAATAAATAATCATTATTTGAGAAAAAAAACTCGTTACTGTATCGTTATTTACCATAGTACACACAATTGTGTGTTTGTACCATAGTAATAACATATTATAATTACCATTTGTGATAGTTAAAACTTTCTCTCTGCGTTTCGGAGCTCATTTAATTATTAAATAGGTCGTTTTGCAGACTTGAGACTGCCAGAGGTCTGTTTTGGTCTTTTAGACCTTCGTCAATTTTTATATTTTTTAATTTGTTTGTATTTATTTTTTTTACAAATATTTACAGTTAAATAATGTACATTGTTTCTTTATCAATCAATCATAATATATTATCAAAATTCATTCAAAATATTTACAGTGCTAAGTACGTTTGTCTTATAATAGTTGGACTCTGCAGGAAGAGGTGTTTGGTAAACATGAGAGGTGTTTACTAATGTGAGTGATGATAAGAATATTGATAAGAATAAACCTAATGAATTATTAATAAACTTGATAATTGTTATTATATGTTAATTAATGCAATATCAATTTATAAAAACAAATTTAATTTTGTAATCTAATGTATTGACAAAAAAAAACCAATTACAACACTTTAAGGCTCGGCTCCCTACATTCAAAACGGCGAAGTTGGCTACCAATTTCAATGTTAAATAAGCAAAACATACCTTCACTATTAAGCATATTTTTGTGTTGTTTTGGTCAAAAAACGAAAGCTGTATTGTTTTTCTTAAAGTAAAATAGATTGTGAGTGTTGTGGTGTTGATTGCTAAGATTTTGTGCAATATCTCTTATTGCAACTGAGTAAAAAATTCATAAAGTTAACTGTTTTTTACTATTTATATCATACGTTTATGAAAACAATAAAACAGTTTTTGAAAATGTATTTAGAAATAAACATCCGCATATGACAGTACTTCAAAATGAAACCAAATTTTTAAATTTATTCCACGAATTAACAGAAAAAATTACTTATTCTGTAGCATTGCTCTTATGGGAATCAGATTCAATATGGCGGACAGGGTAGCGCCCCCTTAAGTCAGCCGATTAACATGGTACAAACACACAATTGTGTGTATTATGGTAAATAACGATACAGTATCGAGTTTTTTCTCAAATAATGATTATTTATTACATATTTAAATATGAACTTCTCTAGTACATTTAGGCGATGATATTTAGGAGAAAAAAAAATAAAAAATAAACTCTAGTACATTTTTGTGGCTTTATTGTTGTAAACCATATTAGTAAAGCTAATTCAACTAACACAGTTTATAATGCTAGTACAGCTCAAAGATGGCCAAATGTAATCAAATTTGGTATCAAAATTATCAGGAAAGTATCATGAAACGAATTATGATATCGTTTTTTCATTTTCACTTAAGACATACAGACTTGCAATTTTAAACTAGATTGTCCTGCAGGTTCACTCAGGCGGCATTAATAAGGGTCAGTTTTATGACGGTTGAAACCGACCCTAATTACCCACCCTGCTTGCCTCAACTTAACCTGAGACGGGCTATACACGAGGGTAGCCAGCGATGTCGCCAGACTTTGGCTACCGACTGGCTACCGAGCCCCGTCGCCAAGACGGTAGCCAGTGGCTACTCATGCTGGCGACGCTGCGTTGTAGCATACGGAGCTTATTACACGAGGTAGCCAATCACCCGTCGCCACTCGGTCTGTGTGCATCTCTGCCGTACTGTTCCAGATTGTAGATACAAAGTGACCTGTTAACAACATGTCCACACCAAGTGTAACTGTGGAGAAAACCACACCTAGTGAAACTGTGGAAAAAGGAAAGAAGAAAAAACAAGTGCCAGAAGTTGGTGGAGGTAAAAGTGTACACAGAAGATTTTATTTGTGAAATTGAAAAACACCCTTCAATTTGGAACTGTACTGTGGATGAATACAGTGACAAACACGCTACATTGAATGGATGGAACCAAATTATAAGCACTTTTATAGCAGACTTCGAAGAACGGACCCTGGCTGAAAAAAATATCCTTAGTAAGTATGTTTCCGCAATTATTACTTTAGCCCTATAAATAATAAATATTTATTGCATGTTAGTCACAGGGAAAATTATTATTCCTATTAAATCATTATAGTATCTATCCCAGTTATTTCATCCTTTATCAACCCTAGTAACTAAAAAAAACTGGATTTCGACATTCGCAAGTAATTTAAAAACTTACTCGTCCGCACAAAGTTCATCAAATATTGTGTAATATAACCCTTTCGATTATCTTTCAGAAAGAATAGGATGTAGCCTACGTGCATTTTTCTCTTTCTTTGCTTCGTTTTTTTTCATAAGTAAAAGGAGAAGAAGATACTTCGTAAAAGGAGAAAATAACTATCACGCACTTAACACAACTTCTGTAGTTCACAGCAAACTGAGCTGTTGTGAGTGAATGGCGACGCAACTGGCCACTGCTTCGGTAGCCAGCTACGTCGCCTGGCTACCTCGTCTAATAAGAGCCTAAGTGTAGGTTGGCTTATAGTAAGCCTTCTGTTTGCTTTTACTTAATCCAAAGAAACTGTTAGTTGTGAAGAATAATTACCTGAATCTATATTTGCTGGATTGGTCTCAAATAAACGTGTTTTGGTTCATTGTAGGCCGAAAATAAAATTATGTTAAGTTTATTAACCAAATCAGCTGTTTTATTAATAATACGCCAATGTAAAAAAAAAACAGCTGTTTGAGTAGAAAGTACAGTAAGAATTTTTCGTTAATTTTCGTTTGTTAATCTGACCTGAAAATGTTGTTCAGTGTGAATAATAATAAACTGGTTCTAAACGTGCTAAGTTGGTTGCTTTGATAATGAATATAAGCAAACACGTGTTGTTAAGCTTTTGATGCAAACAGCACTTTCATCCGAATCGCCACTGTTACGTTTTAAAATGAAAATATTTGCAAATTTCTTCCTTAGCGTGAATTTAATGAACATACCTTTAATATTTCGTATTTGTATCTAAAGTGGCTTTTGCTCCTCCTTGATTCTATGTCAGTCGGCCAGGACAAAAATCTGCTTATATAGGGTAGATTAGTTGGCAGTTTAGACCTGCTGAATAACGTGGTAAGTTGGTAGATTGGTCGCGAAACACTCTATATAGATGACAAAGGGAAATAACGCCAAAATTATCTCTCTATTATATAAAAAGGTGTTTCGACTTCTTCTTCTCATAATTATAAAATAATAAGAATAGATACTATCTAGCGAAACCACTCCTGAGGGAATGGGCTTGGAAAAATTAGCGAAGAAAGAAGACCCTGTTGAGTCAGTAAAAAGAAAAATAAATCTCTCTATTATATAAAAAAGTTTTCTTCTCATAATTATTATAAAGTAATAAGAATAGACAAAATACGTGTATTGCGTTGCTGTAACTATTGTATAACTTCCAGGGGCACAAATTCATGAAGTGGAATTCAAGTCGAAAAATAAAGATGATCGGAGGTAGGGTGGGGGTTGGCGAGCGGATCGAGCAGGGGAGAAGCCCCCTAGTGCTTTAAAAATAAAATACGTAACCAGTTAATAACTATTTTTATACACCAGGTAGAATAAAACCTATGATTTACTAGTAAGCCCCCTTAGTTAGTTCTGTGACAAATCACAGGCTGATTAATTAGATACACATCAGAAATACATTTTTTTTAACGTCCTTCTGTTTTGCACTTAAGGCTAATGAAGACGGGACCTACAGTTTTACGTGGAATCCGAACCACAGAAAACGATGTATGTTAAGAAACCATTTATAAAATTATTCGGGGTCAATGGGAATTAAACCCGGAACTTTTCCATTGATGGGTGCCATGACGATTGATAAAGCTTTGACGCCTTAACAACCACGGCCATCGTGGCATAACATCAGAAATACATCATTTAAAAAACAAACTATTTACAAACAACATTAAGACCTACTTATCTAGGCCTTTCTTAACTATGCTGACGAGGATTTTTAACTCGGTAAATGTGTACAATAATAAGTATTATAAAAATGTAGGCCTATTTGTTAAACATTTTTATTTACATACGTTATTATATATTTAAAGAAAGATAAAAATACTAACTTATAATTTTGCATATTGATAGATCAAATAATTATTTATAAGTTATGAATATTATAGTGAAGAAATTTATAATCGAATATGTTTATATGTTATACGAAGATGTTTGAATGTTTCCGAAGTTAAACGAATAGGTATCTCTTCTTTAAAATTCAATAAACACATTTATTGATGTAAAAGCTTGTATTTATATATAGTTTATAACCTCAAAGCAAATATTATAACGTATATTATAGCATACATTAGTTCTATAACTCATATTTTAAAAAATCAACTTCACAAAAAATTTAAACGATTGAAGTTGCAAACTTAACCACAAACTATAATCTACACTGGGTTTGTTTAAGTATTACAGATGATGGATGAAATCAGCTGTTGTATTATATGTTACTCACGTACGTACACTAGCTTTTATAGGAGTTGATTTTCAAACCTTAAATGCCATTATATTTGTGTGTAGGTTTGCATCATCATATTTTGCAATAAATCCATTATTTACACAGACAATCTGATACAGGATCGAAAATATAAAAGCTTGTAATTCACTTTATAAATATTGGAAACATCTAATTACATTAAATCGTTACACATTTCGGATATTACGCTGCTGGTTAGTTGTGCAATTAGAACCAATTAAACTAATTATTGTACTGAATTTATTGTGTTCGAAACCAGCATTGCGGATTTATTGGTGATCGAATGTGCAACTAACAAGGCCAAACAGCACCACTAACCGTTAATATTAGAATCCATTATTGATGTGTATCATATTCGTACATCCTAGAGAAGAAATAGAGTAAATAGGCTAACATACAATATGCACTTTGATAAGCAACATAAAAAATAAGGGTTCCATTTGAAAAAATTAAGTTGGCCGCCATATTGGAAAAATGGTGGAGATTTTGGAAATTTTAATATTGTATTTTTAATGCAAAGGAAAAAGTAGGGAAGGTTCCCCATTTAAAGTTTATTGTAACTTTTATAGTTTCTGAAATCCCAATGAAGCCATCTTGAGTTGATCACTCTGTATATTTAAGGAGATTCCCTACTGAAAATTACCATTTTCAACAAAAAAAAATAAAAAATGTTTTCATATTTTCCTGATTCTATAGTTTATAAGGTTTAAGAAAATCATAACATGTGCCATAAAAGTTCTTTATATAGTACTAGCTGACCCGGCAATGTTTCGCTATTGCTTAATTTGAAACTTTGAAAGCCTGTAATTCGTATCCCTGGGGGCCGATGTAAATTATAATGGGATTCTGCTCATTGCTTGATTTACCTAACCTAAAATTATATTCAGTTTTTGATCCAAATCAGTTGTTGATCAAAATCAGCTGTTGATCAAAATCAGCTGTTTTAAGCTTTTCATACGAACAGCTGTTTCTGATAAAATCAAAAGAAATATTTCTTCTTCTTCCTTAAGATTGACCTTCCATAAGATTAACATTGAAACTTTGAGGGCCACTGGGGCGTAGCCCTAATGTCCTAGGACTTTGGTAAATGGCCTAAAACCTTCCCAGGGTTAACCTGTGTTACTATGCAAAATTTCAAAGCAATCGGATGGACGGTTTGGTAACGCATAAAGGACAAACGTACATACATTGAGTTTTATATATATAAGATGAAAAATGTATTCAAAGCAATGATCGCACCTACTTTTGGTCGAGTTGATCTTTATGTTTGCTATTTAGACTAAAAAGATTTTTTATTTTTTTAAAAGTAATTGCAAAGAAGGACAACAATGTTTATTATTTGGCTTTCATTGGCCCCAAAATGTAAGTAAAACATATCTTGACTACAAATACTGGTTATGCAAGTTATTCCCCTCTATGGCTGCTAAAATGACTAATGGAATTTTTAAACGCGATTTCCAGCACTTTTCAATATTGATATTTTGTACACAAAAGTTCCTATAACTTTTTAACTGCTAAAGCTACAACGATGCAATTATTACCACAATTTTAGTAGCTTATAATCCAACTTTTTGGGTATTTTTATTCCTCTAGGACAAATAAATGAGTATTTTTTTTTAAATTGTAAATCACAAATTTGTTTTATATATGTATACATTTTTTTGTAATGTCATAACTACTATAAACTTTTAGTGGTAAGAATATGACTATACCCAAAAAAGTTAGTGCTTTTTATATACTTTAAAACATGATATCAAACGGACATTGGTACAGTAGTAAAAAAGTTATAAGAGATTTTAAAAAAACATATTTTTTGCCTAAACAAACTAAAAAAACTCAAAAAGGTATGTAAAATGTATTTTTTTGTCAATTCTTATAAGTTTAAAAAAATTTTTAGGTTCTAATGAATGTAAAAAAAAAGTTCATAATTAAAAAAGGCCTATTATAGAAAAAAACCTATTTTCAGTAGGGAATCCCCTTAACGTGGGAGGGAAACCAGCTTGACGTTAAATGTTCAAGCTAAAATCAGTCTTATTTATTAATTTTATTGAATTATTTAGAAATACTTAACATTATTTTTTTTAATAATTTTCGACTAGAATTTAAAAGAAATAACGTTAAATAAAACGACCGTTTACTACAAATAGAATTAAGATTTAGTTAAATACCGTATCATACGAGATAGTCTGTTGGTTGCAGAACATAGGCACGGACTGCATACATTCCTGGGTTCAAATCCCGGTCTTTGTTTAGATTCTTTCACATATAATTTAGCGAAATACCCCTTGTTGGGGAAGTGTATAGCGGAAAAAGCATTACAATTTACAAAATTAAATTTCTTATATACTAAAAAACTTTTGTAAAACTAATGACAGCGAGCCTGACCGTTCTACTGGACCAATTTACATGCGGGTTGTTTCAAAACAAAGGTTATCGGTCCTATATGTGCAGGTTTTATTTGTATTTTGAAAATATTTATGTTAATTGGGTGAAAAATGGAAAATAAACTTTTCTTATTGAGATTTAACATAGGGAAAAAATGTAAAGCTTATGACAGCGAGCCTGACCGTTCTACTGGACCGATTTACATGCGGGTTGTACCAAAACAAAGGTTAGCGGTCCTATATGTGCATCAATCATTCTATATTTGCACAATTTACTTACATTTTTAAAATAATTTCATTTAGAATGTAATAAAAGAACTTTTTAAAATGTAGCTTATCATCAATTTAATTTCCCCTATCCAGCTGATTATTAAAACACGTGATTGTGCATCTAAGAACAAACAGTTGTAGCAAAAGGAATCAGCTGGCTTAGAGAAAATCATTAGAGACCAGTATCTTTCAACGAACAAATTTACAGGATCAAGTTGGACGTTAAACACATAGTGCCTAACAGATGTAATACCAATAAATAAGCAACATTATGACAAACTAAAAATTAACAATTGAAAGATGGAACGTATATCATTTAAATATGTGCACAAAAACATAAATCATGTGTGTATGTTGCCGTTAAGGCAGGTAAAATAAATTAAACACAATTTTAGGTTAGGCCTAGACTGAAAAAACAACTTCTTGAATGTATTTACATTCATTACCATAGCAATCAATTGATTAAAATAACAGATAAAACAGTTGAATCGGATGTCCAGCTTTTAGTACAAAATAATATTTTAAGTTAAGCCTAGGATCAACCAACACATGTTTCAACATACACAAACCAATAAAAACTTGCTTTAAGGAATTTAAAAATAAGAAAAAACTATGTTACATCCTAATTCAAAATAAATAAGACATATTATAGTAGGCCTATTTATTGATAATATACGGTCATTGATAATAACTCTTTGGTAAGGGTTTTGTTTAAGTGTAGGCCTACACCTGAGCCTTACTGGTTCTTTTAAATTTTATTATTACTGTTGTTATAAAATATACGAAATAATTTTATTTGAACATTTAACATTATTTATCATCTTAGTTTTAAGGTTATTATTAATCCTACACCTTTATTATAATTAAAACATAACATATCTTTTTAGAAGGTTCCATCGGGGGTTGGCGTGTGGAGCACGCAGGGGTCTCCCCTAGTATTATTTTAACATTCTAATGATCCCATTATACAGGCTGTACAAAAAGTCCCGCACTGGTTTAATATTTCGTATATAAAGAAACTTTGAAGGTAGATGCGATTGAGGAACCTACTCTATGTAAAAATACTATTTTATTAAGATTTTTTTTAAATTATCCGCCATCTTGAGTCCGCCATTTTGAATGTAACTTTGTTTTTTTTTAAAGGGGAAGGTGGCCATGTGATACATCATTTCGATGTAGAATTTCAAGAGAAAATAAACGGTGAAATTTGCACGTCCGTATCTTTAACCGATTAAAAATGGCGGCCAAAAAACAACGAAATCTTGTTTTCCAATTTTGCCACATTTTTCTGTACTATTTAAAAAAAACTAATTACTGTATTATTCTTTTTGGGTTTAGAATCAAGTAAGCTTTCAAACGATATGCCACACAACGATATTTGGGAGTATTTAAAATTTTTGAGTTACACCCATTTTGAATTTTCAAAATTGATTTCGAGTGGTTCAACCCTGTATGTAAGAGCGAGTAAAATATTTAATAAATTTACACCAGCAATTATTATTATTTAAAATCAAAAGCTCAAGATGATTCAGTAAGGAACGGAGACTCTTTCATGGCGTGTTCTACTAGGGGAAATAAAGAAAACAATTCAAATAAACTTACATAGGTTCGGAAATTCGTTTTTTCTAGATATCCACGATTTGTTTTTTTTTACAAAATACTCTTAATGTCATTGGACGTAGGAAAGATATTTATCGTACATTTTAGATACATATTTGGTTCGCCATCTTTCATACATATACAAAAACCAAAACGTTTTCTCATATATTTTCAAAATGGCGGCCGTTTGAGGTTTTTCATGTGAAATATTTCGAAAATCGCTAACTTAAGGGGAGGTCCGACTGAAAATTCTAAATCCTTAACGGTATATTATTTTGAGCTATTTAAATTTTTACTATTAGTCTACTTGAAACAAAATAACCATTTTTTGACCACCTGTAAACTACCTCCTCCCCAACCCTCCCCCCCCCCCTTCTCGGATGAATAGT
>JAGFPH010010147.1:31227-42076 GCA_018207615.1 Philaenus spumarius
TAAAATTTAGAATTTTTTGAAAACCTTTTTTAGCGAGCACCTAGGGCCCTAGAGGAAGCTACATACCAAATTTAATTGCAATCCGTTCGGTAGTTTTTGAGAAATCGTGATGAGACAGTGAGTGGTATTTGGCTTTTATATGTACAGATAGTGTAAAACATTTTATTTTTTGTATAAGTTGTTTATTTATTTTTAATTTTTTAAATAAATAACTTGACTAAAATAATAACGAATCTATGTTACTTAGAAAGACTGAGTGGCATTTTTTTTTTTTTTTTAATTAGTTGAGAAATTTCTATCATATGCACGAATTAAAAACTTGTTAGACAAGACTGAATACAATCTTACTTCGTTTAGTCTAGTGACCGATATAATAAACTCATGCAGTTTAAAGGTGAATTTATATTAAAGAAATGTCCCCAGAGATATAACTTAGTTACAGTATTTGAAAAGAAGAAATAAAACTTGGGTGTGATGATTGAACGCTGGGGCTGGATTTAATGGCGGTTGAGTTTTCTTTCTTTTCAAATAAAGTCAATCGATCAAAACCGTCTTGGACTGTCTGATTTGTTGACATTAAACACAAATGAGACTTTAGTGGGAACGATTTTTGTTGTGTTGAAAGTAAGTGGCATAATAATTTACCAGAGATGTGGAGATGTGTTGATATTGTATTAAATTATTGGTACAATTTCAGAAGGATGCGTAGACAATACATGTTTGCGCGCATGCCCAGCTAGTGTAGTATATTTCTTGTAAGTGAATCTACATTATTATTTAATTTACATGATTCAAGACGTGTTTAGCTGCATGTAATCCACTCACGACGGAGTTCTTGTAGCTTTGTTGAATTAAGACAGAGTTCCTCTTTCAAGGGAATATTGTGTTTAATCAAAGAAACATGGATATCACGTATCCAACCAGACGAGGAGAATTAAGCCCTTTGCATTGTCTGGAGATATGTTAACTGTGGAAGAAGGGTATTGTGTTTTCTAAAACGATTATCTGAAATGATAAATTAACTTTCTTAGGAAGAAAACGAAGTACTTTTTTACAAAGAAAAAACTTGGTATGGCGGAATTATAAATAGATGGTTTAAATTTGAAATTATTTTAATCAGATAAAATTATCGAAAAATACGTTTGAAAATAAGCTGTACATTTGAGTTAGTAATTTAAAAAAGCCCATGTCCGAATACTGGTTATTTTAACGCTTTAAAAATAAACGGCACCAGGAAGTGGCACATACTTTCTCACAAACATATTTAAATTGTTAAACAGATTCATTGTGACTTCATAATTGTAGGAAGGGTAGGAGATTTGATATTAAAGTAGGAGATTAACTAATAAATATTATTATTATTAGCTAGAGAGAAAACTACTCGATCGATTTCGAACAAATTTGCACAAAACACGTCTGTTAGGCCTGTATAGATGCACGAAAAAAAAGGTTTTGAAAATTTATGAAGAACAACCCTCTTTTTGGTCAAAAAACCTCCAAAAGTCAGTTATTATTCTTATTATTAGCTAAACAAGAATTTTTAGAAAGATGCAGTTTTCTGCATATGGTAGGGTACATTGAGGGCTACAAATAAGACAAATTTTATCAAAATCGTTAAAGCCGTTTTTTTATAAAAAAATAATAACTGATTTTTTGGGGGTTTTTTGGGCAAAAAGGGGGTTTTTTCAAACATTTTCAAACCCCTTTTTCGTGCATCTATATAGGCCTAATTGACATGTTTGGTGCAAATTTGTTCAAAATCGATCTAATAGTTTTCTCTGTAGTTTTGTATACATTTTTTTTTTTTTTTTAACGTCCTACTGTTTTGCACTTAAGGCTAATGAAGACGGGACCTACAGTTTTACGTGGAATCCGAACCACAGCCAACGATGTCTGTTAAGAAACCATTTAGAAAATTATTCGGGGTCAATGGGAATTGAACCCGGAACCTTTCCATTGATGGTAAGTTTTGTATACATACATACATACATACAGACATACATACAGATAGACATACAGACATACGGACAGAAATTTTGTAAAAAACACTTTTTTCGACTCAGGGGGCCCCAAAACGGATATTCCCACAAAATCTTAACATTGATTTTTTTTGCGATCACTATACTTTCTCTATACTATAGTATAGTGAGAAAGTAAAAAGTACATGACATTTGTTTAAATTTGAAAATTCAAAGATTTGAACCAGTGACCCTCAATTTTTGGAACATCCGGTATCCGGAAAACGTTAAAAATGTTTAGGTTGTTCCTTGGGGTGGATTTAGTTGGTAATAATTTTGTTTCATCCTTTTATCTTAAGCCGTTAGTCAGTAACCTTTTTGAGAGACCTTACGTTAGACATATGGTATACACAACATGTTCTGAGGACCAAGATCGGTGCTCATTACTACTCCTGACCTTAGGCTCACCATAATCGTGTCACTGTGATAGCTCATCTACCCTACGGAAATTCGCTAAAAATTTAATATTTTGTTTGTAAAGATGTAGTGACCATTAGCATAAAATAGATGACAAATATTTTACCATATATACATTTTATCGTTTAGTTAAATTCAACTGCATTTTTGCCAATTTTTAACGCAGGTGAATCCGGATACTACAGCTCTTACTAAGAAAGCTATTTTACTTTCCTATCTCTACCTGATGTCAACGCTACCTCGCTCAGCTGATGAGGTATATTTGCGTAACTTGCCTCACGTGCGATCACTTCACGCACCATTTCACCCCCTCCGTACGATAACGTTTCCACATTAGCGACATTTATCAGGATGTTTTCGAGCGGAACTTTATGCTTTAAAAACCCTTTCTCGTTTCCCTTTGCTTTACCCTTCGGCAGACTCTGTTAGGCCTAAACTACAAACAGCCACTCACTTTGTCTGCCTTTATTTTCTCTTTAAAATGTAAAAGGCGAAGGGAAATTTAAATAAATAAATTAGCGAAGCGTAACATTATATTTCACAAGCGGTTTTTTTACAATGTATTGTTCGGGGTAGATTTAAATTTCGTGAAATACATTTAAGTTTTGACAATATTTGTTTTTATTTCACGATGAGTTATATGAGTTTTGTCCTCTACTAGGGCTTTTATGATTCCTCTCTGAGATTGAAGAAGAATGAGACGATGGAAAGAAAAATAACTTGGAAATAACTTACAAATTACACACTTAGAAAATGCACTGTGTAATAATAGTAAACTATTCTTGTTTACTAAGTTGTACTTCATGAATCATTCTATTTTTTTTTTTTTTTATATCAAGCCTCCCTGGATTATTTATTCTAAACATATTTATTTGTTACGATTGATAGTGACGACCGAAGGTACTTGGTAGAATTCCATTATAATTAAAGGACAAACACAATTTTTTTGTAAGTTCTACAATTTTTTATTGAGTCTTGCCGACCAAGGTTTCGCCCGTGACGGCATTGACGAGGCAGTTTTACAGACTGAAGAATATTAGAAAACAAACGTGTTTAAAACATAGAACAGTTACTCACAACAAAGAAAAAGGAAAGATAGTGGAAGGGGGCGTGGGGTGAGTATGGTCGTAAGGTTGACAATGGGTTTAGTAAGGCGAGTTGGACAAAAATTCTACCTGATCGTTAAGTACTAGGCTATTATTAAATAATAAGAGATTATTTTGTACAGATGCTAGCCTAGTACTTAACGATCAGGTAGAATTTTTGTCCAACTCGCCTCTACTAAACCCGGCCACATACAAACTCCCCGTTTTTTTTGGGTCATTTCAAACATACAAACTGCCCCACAAGGTACAGGTATAAAAACAAGGGACAGGCCCGGGTATCGGCGACATACAAACTGCCCTCTTTTCTACCTGACACAGGTACGGAATATTTCCCTCCGAATTCCCTCATACCAATAAATAGTTTGAACCAAGTTGAAACAGCCAGTATATTCGTGTATTTATTTATCTGTTATTCTTATCTAATAGGAACCGTTGCATGTTTACTAGCACTTATCTAATAATAACCGTTGCGTGCTTACACGCACTTATTTAATAGTAACCGTTGCGTGCTTACACGCACTTATCTAATAGTATGGATAAACATGAAAATATTGCAATAAAAATGTAATTAACAATAAAAAATATACTTAACAGTACAAATCAGGAACACGAACAAATAAATAAATCATAAAACACATAAATTATACAATAACAGGGTTTAGCGGGGTGTTCTCTTAAACTATGCCATTTACTGAAGCTGCAACTATATGTTGCTTTCTTCCTATTACACCATTTATGTATTTTTCCTTTGAAGAAAGAAGTCTTGCTCGTCTTTGCCTATATTCTTTTATAACGGATATATAGATTAAATTATTGAATTGCATATACAAATGTAAATATTATCCTTATTAATAATTAACATTATTTTTATAGATGTTACTATTAGCAGCGGTTACTATTAGATAAGTGCGCGTAAACACGCAATGGTTATATTAGATAAGTGCGCGTAAGCATGCAATGGTTATATTAGATAAGTGCACGTAAGCACGCAACGGTTACTATTAGACAAGTGCGTGTAAGCACGCAACGGTTACTTTTAGATAAGTGCGAGTAAGCACGCAACGGTTACTATTAGATAAGTGCGTGTAAGAACGCAACGGTTACTATTAAATAAGTGCGTGTAAGCACGCAACGGTTATTATTAGATAAGTGCGCGTAAGCACGCAACGGTTACTATTAGATAAGTGCGTGTAAGCACGCAACGGTTATTATTAGATAAGTGCTAGTAAGCACGCAACGGTTCCTATTAGATAAGAATAACAGATAAATAAATACACGAGTATACTGGCTGTTTCAACTTGGTTCAAACTATTTATTGGTATGAGGGAATTCGGAGGGAAATATCCCGTACCTGTGTCAGGTAGAAAAGAGGGCAGTTTGTATGTCGCCGATACCCCGCCTGTCCCTTGTTTTTATACCTGTACCTTGTGGGGCAGTTTGTATGTTTGAAATGACCCAAAAAAGCGGGGCAGTTTGTACGTAGCTACTAAACCCATTGTCAACCTTATGACCATACTCACCCCACGCCCCCTTCCACTATCTTTCCTTTTTCTTTGTTGTGAGTAACTGTTCTATGTTTTAAACACGTTTGTTTTCTAATATTCTTCAGTCTGTAAAACTGCCTCGTCAATGCCGTCACGGGCGAAACCTTGGTCGGCAAGACTCAATAAAAAATTGAAGAACTTACAAAAAAATTGTGTTTGTCCTTTAAATATTTATTTGTATTTACCTTAATTTGGTCTGTTTAAAATAATCCTTACTAGAACGTTGCTTTGCTACTAACGGGCGTTTCGTCTGCAAAGAGATATCTTCAGGCTTCGCGCTTGTCATGCACATAAAACTTCACGCAATAAACAACAATAACATTAAAAAAAAAACATAAAAAATATGATTTTGATGAAGAAGGACTATTTTCAACTCTCGTGCAACGGCTGTAATAAATTATATACAGGGAATCTTATAAGTAAAGTACCAAACTTCGGTAAATTGTTCTATATGTTCTAAAAAACAAAAGTTCATATAAACACACACCCGAAAACACTTCGTTTTCTATATATCCGCCATTTTGTTTTTTGTACAAAAAAATTCATATCTAGAGAACGGTTCGACGGATGAGTTCAAACTTGGCACGACGTTTAACCTAACAATTATACATCTCAAGAAAAATAAGCGATTAAAAATCCAATCATACGTGTCAAAATGGCGGCTGTTTGAAAATAACAGATAGACTTAGGTTTGGCGTGCGAAGAACGCAATGCTCTGTGTATTGAAAATACTCCCAATACACGGGGGTTGGCGTGCGAAGCACGCAATGCTTTGTGTATTGAAAATACTCCAAATATCCCGGGTTGGCGAGAAATAATATACTCCCTATATAAGGATTTAAACGTGTTTAGTTCATGTACAGTGTAATACGTAAACATCGTATTAACCCTATGCTACGTATTAACGCAGTTCACGTGACGCTTGAACGTAGACTGCCTATGACGTGACATTTTCAAACAGATTATTGTAATTTAGTTTATTATTTTCGTCAAACGAGAGCTTTACATTGATAAGGAACGTGCAACGTTTTAACTCGATCGGTAAAACAGTTCCAGAGAATATGAATTATTTAATATACAAAACAAAATGGCGGATAGCTGGTTCCAGACCTATGTTTATACGAACTCTTTTCATTTGTTTCACCAGTAGAACAAGCCCTGAAAGATTCTTTGTGGACAGCCTGTGTAACTACTAATAGCCTACCTGCCAGGATTATTCGTCCGTTTTTATTTTACAGTGGTACTGTAGTTCAGATCAACAAGGCGTAACCAACAGATAGGCGTGTGTAAATCTATGAAGCCTTGAACCTTCAAGGTTTTCTTCGATGTACTATCCAGCAGAATAATATCTTGTTAATACTCTATTCTATTTACATTGAGTAGATGTTCAATACCTAATTAGCGAATTTCCGTAGGAAAGATTACAGTGACTCTTATGGTGAGACCTAAGGTCGGGAGTGGTCAACGAGCAGCGATCATGGTCCCCAGAACAAATTTTGTGTTGTCATTAAAATGTTATACATCCATGGCGTTTCAGAGCTCTCTACCAATATTTGGAGGCATTGTTTCTAGGCCGAAAGCAAATCTAACTATCACATTGAAATCGTCCGAAAGTCCCCAGTTAACAGCTGTCAAAACCATGGTGATAGTTTGGTGGTTGTTACATTCTTGTGGAGGATATTAGCCGGGTACGTCGACACAACTGCAGTATTCTACCAACAGCCGCTCACCACACTAAGTAGCAAATATCGATAAATCTTTGGACTATATTTGAAAATGAGGTACCAAAGTTTGTGCAAATGACTTGCACGTGTAAACGGACATTAACACAATTTTACAGGTTAGGAATACAGTAAACGGAACCAAAACACGTTTCTTGCAAGCATTTTAATTTATTAACATAGCAACCGACTTGGTAAATTAGAATCGGGTAATTATTATTCGCAACCAACAGTTTTTTTGGAAAACGGAGCGAGGGCCAGCCGATCTTTTGCCGTGGGGGTCATAAACTGTCAAAACAGCCAGGTAGGGCCGAGGGCCAGTCGACTCCCCAGAGCGGAAGTGATTCTAAATGCGGGGTAAGATTAAATGCATAGAGTACGACTCTAAACTAATTTCTATAGAAGAGTTTTAGGTTAGGTTAGGTTAGGTTTTTTTTAATTATAATTATATAAAGTGATAATACGACGAAATATTATAATTAATTATACAAATATTATAATCATACTGTTATCGGCAAAATACTGTGACTAAACAGTTTACGTAAGTCCTCTAGTTTTTTTTATAATTCTAATTATATAAAGTTATAATACGACGAAATATTATAATTATACAAATATTATAATCATACTGTTATCGGCAAAATACTGTGACTAAACAGTTTAGGTAAGTCCTCTAGTTTTTTTTTAATTCTAATTATATAAAGTGATAATACGACGAAATATTATAATTATTTAAATATTATAATCATACTGTTATCGGAATACATAAACGATAATTAAAACCTTTCCACCCCCAAACCCACCGCACAGTAGAACAGGTCACTGATCCCTATCCGGCTGGCCATCGCTCCGCCAAGCCTCTTACTGTCAAATTACCCTCGTCAAAGTTTTAGGCAACTGTCCCTCGGTCCTAGACTCAGTTTTTTTAGTTTTTTTTTTACGCCATTCCGACTAATTTTATAAATTAATATAATGATATCACTTAAGGGGATTCCCTACTGAAAAATGACCATTTTCCAAAATAAAAAAAATATATTTTTTTTCTATTTTTCCTGATCCTATAGTGTAGAAGGTTTAAGAACAACATACCATACGCCACAAATTTGTTTATATTAATGTAAAAATTTATTCAAAACAATTCGCCGCACCAACTTTTGGTCGAGTTGAACTTCTTTATGTTTGCTATTTGGACTAAAAAGATTGTTTACTTTTTTAAAGTAATTGCATAGAAGGACACCAATGTTTATCATTTGGCTTTCATTGCCCCCAATATGTAAGTAAAACAAATCTTGACTACAAATACTGTTTGTGCAAGTTATTCCCCTCTATGGCTGCTAAAATAACTGGTGGAATCTTTAAACGTGTTTTCCCGCAACTTTTCAATATTGATATTTTTAACAAAACTTCATATAAAGCTACAGTGATGAAATTTTTACCACATCTTTAGTAGCTTTTAGTGCATATTTTTGGGTATTTTTATTTCTCTATGACAAATATATGAGTATTTTGAAAACAATTTATAAATCACAAATTTGTTTTATATATATATTTTTTGTTTAAGGTCATAACTACTAAACTTTTAGTGGTAAGAATATGACTATACCCAAAACGTTAACAGCTTTTTATCTACTTTAAAACATGATATCAAACGGCCAAGTTGGTTCAGTAGTAAAAAAGTTATAAAAGATTTTAAAAAACATATTTTTTGCCCCAAAAAAAAAAAACTAAAACAGTCCAAAAAGGTATGTAAAATTTATTTTTTGCCAATTCCTATAAGTGTAAACAATTTTATAGGTTCTAATGAATGTAAAGAAATGGTTCATAATTAAAAAAGGCCTATTATAGAAAACCCCTATTTTCGTAGGGAATCCCCTTAACGTCGTCAGTAGTCACTTGTAAAGTAAAACGACGGCCGTTTCGGCTATTCAGCCATTATCAAGTTATTGGAGAACATCCTCCGTTATCATTGATCACTTTACACTTAAGCACAGGAGGATGTTCTCCAATAAACTGATAATGTCTGAATAGCCGAAACGACCGTCATTTTACAATACGACAAGTGACTACTGACGACGGTAAGTTGTAACAATTTAGTAGTTTTTTTTTTGGTTAGGTAAAAGCTTCTTTTTTTTAACGTCCTGCTGTTTTGCACTTAAGGCTAATGAAGACGGGACCTACAGTTTTACGTGGAATCCGAACCACAGCCAACGATGTCTGTTAAGAAACCAATTAGAAAATTATTCGGGGTCAATGGGAATTTAACCCGGAACTTTTCCATTGATGGTTGCCATGACGATTGATAAAGCTTTGACGCCTTAACAACCACGGCCATCGTGGCCTGTAGGTTAGGTAAAAGCAAACACAAAGCAAAACCAATGAAACCCATCACTGTTAAAATTGTGCTAACTTTATTATTTACCAGGCCTAATTGACCAGTGTGAATACTGCTTTACAGTTTCTGTATATCTAATTCCAGTAACACCACAATTTTGTCATAGTCTTATAACTTGAAAGTTGTATATCTATTGTATAAAAACATTCCTGACATTCACGCAAACTATCTGGCCACACCGCGCATGCGTCAGAATCTACCCCCTCTACCTACGCCGATCCGTGTGCCTCTGTACTAATCAGTCATAATTTCCGTGAAAATATCAGCTTATACAATAATCTGACTGCATTGATTCACCGCGAATTGCCGCGGGGTTTTGTGAGCGAAGCGAGCTGGGGCGTTTATATATGAATAAACGCACGGGCAGACTTTGTGTACAGATGGAAATATATGTGAAGAAGCTGTTTGCACAGGCAGGCGATTGTGTGTGGAAGGGAGGAGAGGTATGGTATGTGTGGCGGGGTGGGGGATGTGACCGCTGCCAGTACTCTACTACCCAGTCTGTTTTTTACGGCCTGAGCGAGGCGCATGGCTTACTGTATCACTGATTTCCTACTAGTAGGAATAGAAGAACTCGGATTCACATCCATTTTTGTTTGTATACCACAGACAGAGTAAAAATAAGTAATTCTTTCCTTATCACATAAATAAGGGGAGTCAACACTACACTTTAGGAACGGTAAGACAACGAGACGAACCTCTGTTACCGACTGACTCGCTACACTGACATACACGCTGTTAGCGCATGCGCATTGGCCGTTTCTGCTTCTGCGCATACAGCCAGCCGCTTCATCACGTATTTATTTCCATCTGTAGAACTTTCCATCGAAAACATTTCATCTAATTAATGTGTTGGATTTCTCTAATGGTTAAATCCGTTCCGTTTCATAACGATAATGCTTTAAACATCAGCAAAAGTTTCATCGAAATTTGATAAATAGTTTTTAAAATTAAATCGCAATAAACAATCAGGAAAATCTTTTCTTTGAAATTAAGTATGGCGTGAACACATTTCCGACTACAATCAATGCACCTGAATACTCACAACAGAGCATCTCTTCTAAAAATGATTCTACGCACAGATAAAACACACTAATGTATGTAAAATATAAATTACAAGTCTGCTACAAGTAAAACCACTTTTAATAATTTTTAAGGCACGAAAAATAAAACTAATTATTAAATTAAACTTTTAACTTGAAATAAAATCTCGTCTAGTTGAGTCCAATTAAAAAGTTTCGAATGACTTGGTCTCTTTGAGCTTTCGTAGGACGGGTGGAGTTCTTTAAGTTTCTGTACTGAAATTATCTCCACTCAAACGGGTAGAGAAGGGTTTATAAAGCTACTATTTTAGGTACGGTTGTATATATTAATGAATTTCCATAGAAAAGATGAGCTATTGCTGTAACTCTTATTGTGAGACCTAAGGTAGGGAGTGGTCAATGAGCACCGATCGTAGTTCCCGGAACACGTTTTGGATTGTCATTAAATTATACACTTATATATGTTTCCATTATAACGGTCGAATTTTAAGTCCGATTTGGTAAACACGTTGTTTTTCCAAGCTGCTCAGACGAGTTTGTTAGCCAAAAGAATCCAACAATCGGAAGTATGTTTTTTGATCGGAAGTAAAGAAATGGGATTTTTCGTA
>JAGFPH010010148.1:0-15916 GCA_018207615.1 Philaenus spumarius
AAGACTATAAAAGGTCTACTGTGGTGTGGAAACCAGTTCATTTCTTCACAAGCTTATGACCGGGGTGGTTCGGTTTAAAGAAACTGCGGACGTATCTATACTGATGGACGAAGATGAAGACCGAAGGATGGACACCTCGCAATATGATTATCATCACTTTCAAAGAAGAATCTCTAATATCGAACAAATATTACAACCAATTTTAGAGAAGAAATTGTTAAAGATAAAAAGTAGTAACATTGCATCATCAAAAAACTGTGGGAAACGAGAGTGTATTGTAGAATTTCAAGCATTTAGAGGTAATTATAATGAATTTTTGATTAAAGAATTGGTTGTTTTAGATTTACCTACAAAAACTACGTATTACTTCTTATTCAAACCACCGTATTCTTTCGATACTCTGAACTATAAAGCATCTAAAACAAACATCTGGTTAACTAATTGTTTTCATCATATAAAATGGTCCGAAGGGTTTATCGAATACAAGGAACTTTTTAATATTATACACCAATACATGAGACACTACGACTTTATACACACTTCAGGGTCTGAAAAAGCTAAATGGATAAACGTTCGTGTTAATGCCAAGGTTATTAACTATACTCGTGAAACCATGCAACTACCTCTTACACCTGTAACATGTTTAGGTGTAAACGATATACGTCATTCAACCCAGAACTGTGCTATACATAACGCTTTGAGACTTGCGGACACGTTGGAACATGTTTGCGAATGTGAGGAAGAAGAAACGTAAGACTGTTGGTGATCGCGTACCTATAAATACAGCTGAAATTTAAAGAAATTGTTCATTCTATCAAAACACATTTAAAGATACAACATCATGAGTGATTCTAATATTCAATCGTTAACAGAAAAATTTAATCTTGTCTCTAAAGCCAAGGGTGTAATAACAAAAAAATGTTCGGAGTTAAAACCGCTAAAACATTATTCAATTCACTCTTTCCTTAAAATGGAGACTCAAAATGGGGATGCAGTGATAGCAGTACTCGGAGATTCACCGTACAAACATGGTAACGATCCTAAACTACAAGTATTCTTACCGAAAAGATTCGTAGATTTATTAATACACGAAGATTTGGATTCAATAGCAAAAGGTCCGTACTATCTTGTTTCACATGGACCATCAGGTGTGAACTCGAAAGAGCTAACACTTCATGCAGCGGAAAACTAAAAAACAATCCCATCTACTACTCTTCTCCCACTCCTTTTCTCCCACTACTTTATATGTAACCCCACCACTTTTATAGAGGATAAAAAGAGCTGACGATGTGAACTTGCTTCAGTTGCTTATTTCTTGTAGTACAGGAAACAACTCCCTGAAAATGGCTGACACAGGTAAGGAGTTTGTTACAGTTGTTATCGATATCTGCAAACAGTCTTCAACATCATCGAATAAATCGATACTTTATACTACCGCTGTTAAGGTTGATGCTAGCGACAGCGATTTGATTTCAGTCAAACTAGAAACTAACTCCGATTCGCATCGTGTTACCAGCAAAGAAGTGCATTTTAGAAAAAATTTAAAACCCATAATACCTGATACAACTTCTTTAACTTTATATAACGTGTGTTTTAAAAGTTATCAAAGCAATTCCTCTAGATTGGATACGTTTAAAAACAGTCCTGAAATTTTGAAGACTGAATCTCAAATGTTTAGCGATGCTGGTTTCTTTTATGCAGGTGAGGAGGATAAGACAATATGTTTTTGCTGTGGAATTGGTTTAAAAGGATGGAAAGACAATGATCATCCTTGGATCGAACACGCAAAATGGAGTAACACGTGTGCGTTTGCTTTGGTGACTAAAGGAAAAGGATTTATCGATAAGGTTTGTGGATACCCCTCCAATTTGAAACGTCAACTTCCAAATTTACCTACAACAGAGTGTAAAATCTGTTTATCGGATGAAGTGCAAGTACTTTTTTATCCTTGCAAACATTTAATATCTTGTGTTTCTTGTGCTCTGTGTTGTACAAACTGCGGTGTATGCAGAGAAAAAATAGATTCATTCGCAAGAGTGTTTCTATCTTAGCAAACATTTTAAAATCGTCACGTGGATCAGTATACCTCCTGGGGAGATTACCACGTTAAAAAAGTATCAATGCGCCGGATAGCTGTACAGCATGATTTTTTAAAATCTACTGTGGTGTGGAAACCAGCTATAAATTCGCCTAAAATCTGTACAGCATGATTTTTTTTTAAAGTCAACTGTGGTGTGGAAACCAGCTTAAAAGTTCTTTGTTAGAACCTGAAGCGATAGCTAAAAGTCGTACGGTGTTATTGTAGAAATTTACTTCTCTATAATATACCGTAAATTGGAAATCGACTTTAAGCTTTCGATCGCTTCGTAAAAAAATAAGTACTCCCAGTGATCGATCACGATCACTGGGAGTACTTATTTTTTTACGTCTATACCGTGGCCTTGACATACTTTAAAAACCCCTCCGAAGTACACGGTTAAAATAGTTCTGACAAAATTATATGAACTCAGAACTTTGTTAGATCCTCGAGATGGTTAGTATAAGAGAGACAACATAATTTTCTATCACACACATCATACTTCCCACGTCGCTACCCCACGTCACAATTCTACATCACTACCCCACGTCACACACCCACGTCACACACCCACGTCACACACCCACGTCACACACCCACGTCTTAAACACGTCACTAACCCACGTCACAATTCTACGTCACAATTCTACGTCACTAACCCACGTCACAATTCTACGTCACTACCCCACGTCACACACACCCGCGTCACACCCACCCACGTCACACACACACCCACGTCACACACACACGCACACAGGTTATGACGTCATAAAAAGTTGTGACGTATTGCACCCGCCATTTCAGGTTATGACGTCATAAAACAAAATGGCGGATTGCACCCGCTTTTCCCCCTACTGCACAGTATCGGCCGAACGACTTGGCATGCACGTCCTCGAACTTTAATACGTAGTCTCAGCCATATATTATTCGTTTAACGATCCCCATACGGAGTGAGACTTGTGCTATGTAGTGTTGTGTTTTGTGTTGGTGTTGTGTACTACTTTTTATGTAGACCTAAAGTTGAACTTTTACCTTTCTTAACTGAACATTTGTTGTTTCTTGAGCTAATAACTTTGTAAATTTACATCTATATTTTTTTACTGGTACATATACATTCTTTGAACCTTTCTCTACAAAAAAGCTATAGAACACTTTTAGATAGGGGTTCGTTTACTATTTTTGAAAAAATGCTTGCAAACGCCAAAAAAAATTAATTTTCGTTAACTTGCCTTTTCTAGGGTTAAATGGTCAAAGTTTACAGAGCAATAAATTAAAATATGTATGCTTCAATAATTTTGACAAAATACCTTCTAAATAACAAATTTATATTGATAAATTGCATTGCCGAATAATGTATTATAAGTTGTTATTAGGTATAGTACATTCATATCAACATTTACCATAACAAATTTTACTAAACAAAGTTCAAAATACCATTACCCATAAAACCAAATTGGAGTTCTGTTGAAAATGATTTAATGGCTTGAGTAGAAATTATTCTTAAATTATATATTTTAATTTAGGAATCAAAAGAATACTTTAAAGAAAACATTTTTCTTTGGTTAAAATGTACTTGTTTAATATTTTTGTGGTAGGAATTAATACAAAAGGAGGTAACCTATGTAAGTTTGTTGAAAGTTTTCTCCTTAGTCTAACTAAAAAAAATGGAGATGAAATAAAATAACACAAGGAATTTGCAAAAATAATTGATGGGCTCGAACTATCAAACTTTAGTGTCTTGCATATAGTAAACTTTGTCCACCAATTACTTTTTAAATCTTGAAATTATTACTCTAAAAATGTGTGTTAGTTATATTTATGGATTTTCAATTAATTACGTTTTTTATAAGACAAGAAATACAAACTTGTTTGAAAACTTAGGTCAGTAGAAACAAATGATTTAACATTTTACAAAAAGTTACGATATACTATTTAGAATTAATAGAGTGAGGCTACGTTCTCAGAAAAATATATATGAAATAAGTATACATAAACTATCCCACTATTATTTAGGTAAAAGGTAAATGTATATTTACAAAAACTTATGTGAAAAAGAGAAGAAAATCTATATTTTTCCAAGACTTGACTGTGTCTTTAAAAATACACCTTAAATAGTATATAAAAATGTGTTCAAATCAAATTTTCTAGATATTAGCAATTCTTATTGTTGATTCAAGACTAAATTCAAGTAATATAATGTTTTTTTATAATTATGTTTAAGACTACAAACTACCAAAGTTTAAAACAAAGTTTAATAAGTATTTAGTAGGATTAAAATAAAAACAGTTCCAAACGGATAAAGGTCTAGGTAAAACGGATTAGACATTATCTATTTAAAGTCAAACTCAAAATACATGCAATAATTTGCTGACACAAAATCTATTAGAACATCTACAAGATCTTCTACTGCATTCAACAAATCACCTTACAAACTTGACATTTGGAGCAATCGTCAGCGTAGTCACACTAAGGCCTTAATCAGATTGCGGCTCTAATAGTTAACACAAAGTTATTCACTAATAGTTAAACTTATTCACTATGCACTCTATTAGAAGTTTTTTGAACTATGAAATCATGTAAGCTATGTTTATGAAGATGTGAATCACAATTATACATTAAGTGCTGAGATAATAAATAATTTAGCAAAGCTTTCAAAATTAAAAATAGTTTTATACTTTAACCAAATTAAATTACTTTACATAATACAATTACTCATACATTTCAACTAAATGATCGTTATAGCACACTTAAATAATAACGTTCTGGCCTAACTCAGAATTTCAGTATAATATTATTTTTCACTCGAACATTTATTTTTTTGCTTCAAGAACACAAAACATTCTGTAGATCACTAAATCAGAAATAAATTATCAAGTTGATAATGTTCCTAAGTTTTATCATAACCATACATAAGTTAAACCCCCAAACAGTAGATGTAGGCTCGATGGTACATTACATAATCTAAAACGATTAGGAATATGTAAGGAACTCTAATGTATGTAAATTTCAAATACCATAATTAATTATGCTTTTTGTGTAGTTAAATATGTAAGTTGTCAAAGAAAGATTTATTGTTAAACTTATTATAATTTATTATAATAAAAATTATAGCTTAAGATAGAAAACAGAATTGAAAATAATTAGTCAGCATATTCTTAACTACATTACTGTAATCCAATTATATCCCAAGTTGTAAGCAATTAAACTTTAACAAATTAGGCAAGTGACTTTAAAACGAGCTTAAGTGAAAAGTTTAAACTAAACTAATCGACGAGAAGAAAATTAAGATGTTAACGAAAATCATGTCCAATATTTTTTAAATATACAGAAAAGATGCCAAATTCTACTTTGCTGTAAAAAGACTGAATAAAAGCTGCTGCATAAAATAAAAGCGCTAAATTTAAACAAAAAATATTTAGTCTTTTCAATACTTATCTACCTGATATTATGGGTGAGAAATTATTTCTTGTACAAGGCGTTCAAATTTACATTTAAATATCACACTATTTTGCGTGTATTATTTTTTCTTTTGTTGTACTAAAAACTGTATTGTACTCCTGACAATATAAATTACTCAATACAAACTATTTTTTTTCATGTAAGTTACTAAAATAAATATTGTCGTTTTAAATAATCAGTGCACGATTAGCGTTAATTTATATTATTTCTAAACAATGTTTTTTTTTTTTATATATACCATTTTTGAATATGCCTAATGTATAAATCAAATCATCATGCATACCTTTGTTCACATGAAACAACTAGGTAAGAATTATGTCGAGAATATACAGAAGAGGAGGAAATAATTATTCGTAAGGAAAAGAGAAGAAGGGCATTAAAAAAAGTTTGGAAGACGTAAGTCGTCAGGAAATGGAAGAGAGGGAAGTAAAGGGGCATCGGGAAGAAGAAGTAGTTACCGAAATATAAACAAAAGTTGGAAATTTGTAGTCAAAACTTTGACTGAAAAAACGATAAATAAATAAAATAACGAAACTGACTTTTAGCAATTATAGGCCAATATTCATGACAGAAACTGAAATCCCTATTAAAAATAACTTTCACCAGACATGGCTTTTTTTGTTTGAAGATTATATCCTACATGCAATCCTTTGTCTGTGATTGAAAGACTAATAAATACACAAGATGCATATACCGGGTGTCTCACTTAAGGTGTCTCAACTAGATTAAGCCTTAACGGCTTAAGTTAGAAGGATGAAACAAAATTATTTCCAACTAAATCCACTCCAAGGAACAACGTAAATATATGTTTAACTTTTTCCGTATACATGGTTTTCCAAAAACTAAGGGTCTCAAGTTGAAATTGTCTAATTTAAACATATGTCATGTTTTACTTTTTTTAAAGCGGTATACACAAATATTTTGGTCTATACAGAACTTAGTTATCTTTATAAATTTTAAAATGGTGGCTATTACCAATGTGAAAATCTACATTTTTTAATACCCTGTATTTTCTTTATCAATGTACTTTCTCCTATTCAAATTTCTTACTTTTCATGTAATTTCCTTTACTACAATATGCCACATGTAAAGGTTTTTCGGCAAATCAAAAATTTCAAAACATTTACTTGAAATTGTTCCATCTTCAATTAACAAAATGTATGTCAAATATCATATCATTTTAAAGGTCTTGTTGTTCTTAACAAATTTGAGACACCTTACTTGAGGCAACCGGTATAAAAGGGTTGATGTATACGATTAGCTGCAGTCTATCCCAGAGTATGAGATGACATGACACGTATGCAAATAAGTTATCCCTCGGGACTTAAATTTTAGAATATTTATAAATATCACGAAACCATATAATGCAGGGCTTCACAAATATAAATATAAATTTAAGATTTCAAAGAAGTTAATTTTTGATTTTGTTTTATATAGTTAAAGAAGGTTTATCTAAATGTAATTTGCCTATTACAAGTATTAAAACGGAAGTTTTATATCCTTGCAAGTTAAATGTTAATTTTAGATTATATTACTCAAAATAAATGAATGTGAATTAGCTTCATCAATACTTTTAATTTTACATACATATAAGTATTACAGTATTAAGTAATGAATTGAGAAAAATTATCATAAATATGGTGCCATCAATTCTATGTTTTGCTTAAAGTGTATTATTAGTAAAAACAAAGGGATAAATCTATCTAATATTACCTTACATTTGAGTCAATTTATACTTTGCTATATTTAGTTACCTAAATATCAAATTAATGATTGTAATAGTAATATTTTAAGTAAATTATATTAACTTAAATATACTGGTAAATATTGCTGCACTATAATAATCCTAAGTTTTTCTTGACTTCTGTTTACACAACACTCAAAATACAAAAACTCAGCCTCACTTCATGCTCAGTCTATTTAAGTTTACTTAGATTTTATAACATTTTAGAGTAAGATCACTGTATTAAATCTATAGTAAGAGAGTTCTCTATCCTTACTAGAAGTTAACTTCATAGTATTGTGTATTTTGTATTAATATTTTTTAGAATATTATATAAAATATCCTTACTATATTGAATATAGTTACTATATTGTAAAATTAGAAAGAAACTTAAATTTACTAGTATTTTTGTGACTATTTTTAAATTTGTTTCATGTTTAAACTTCATGATAAGTTAATAATTTCAAGGTACCCTATACTAGTATTTGTCTAATTTAATCAGCTTATTTCCTCGATTAGTAGTATGTTAGTTATACGATTCGCGTAATGTACAATGTTTAATATTCCTTTAGGTACAGCAAACAGTTATTTCTTGAATTAATATAAACTTTGTATTTTTGCAAGCCAGGAGTGAGGAGTAAACGTGAAGTCCTAAAAAAACTAAACTTAAAAAGGCCTGTCCTAAAATTACAAAATTTGGGCTTTATAGAACTATAGATAAAACAATAATAATTGTATACGCATACACATATTTAAAAGAAGAATTTGTTTGTTAAAACTTATTCCTATCGAAAATTCATAAAGGGACACCTGTCAATCGTTTTTGAAGGCACATTTAATCATTAAAGAAGAATGATAGTAACTAGACCGTAACCTGCTTGACTGTATTGGATGTTCTAACTGTAGCAATTTATACGAACGAAGCAATCATTGCACAACTGCGCTCTTTTAAAGAGAAAAGGAAACATTTATAGAAAACTACTCTTAGCAGTTTTCACTTCGGGAATAAATTATAGTTTTAGGGGTTTTTCAACCCTTAAAGGTCAAACTTTTTTTAAATCTTTTCTTAATACGCTTCTATCTTCTATGAGAAATACTTGTACCAAATTTCACGTTCCTAGGCAGTAGGGGTTTTGAGATCTATAACAAACAATATTTATTGTTTTGTTGATTTTTTCAACCCTTAAAGGCCACATATTTTAAAATCTTTTCTTAGTGCGCCTTTAGGGCACATGAGCAATATGTGTACCGAATTTCACTTTCCTAGGGGGTAGGGGTTTTGAGTTATATAATAAACAATATTTATTGTTTTAGGGGTTGTTTCAACGCTTAAAGGGAAACTATTTTAAAATCATTTTGCGCCTTTAGGGTCTATGAACAATATGTGTAGCGAATTTCACGTTCCTAAGTGGTATGGTTTTTGAGATACTGTGATGAGTGAGTGAGTCAGTCAGTGGTATTTCAGCTTTATTTACTGTATATAGATAGTTAGAACAGTCGGTCAATGGCAAGGTGCAGACCTATCAAAACATTGCACCTGCAATCCTACTCGCCATTTTCCAGATAATTCTGAACCCCAGTGAGTGAACAGTACTCATCGATAGAAAATTGTTTGTGTAATGCCTAATAATAGCTACCATCAAATGGTTAAACAATACCTTTAGTATTTCTCATCGATACTATCCAAGGTATTAGTGTGTGACTAAAGTTTACCCATCGCTATCACATTAAGGATAGTAAATATTTAAATCCTGAATATTTAAATAACATAAATTATTATAAGAATCTAACATTCTAAGTGGTTATTATTACATTTTCTTGTCTTTTTTAAGTTGATACCTATGTTTTCAATGGCTTATTTTAGATTTTTTCTTGGAATATGGTAATTATCTATACAGCTGTAATACATCTGTAATGCTTACCAGATGGCGAACACGCTGATATGTCACGGTTCTAAAGTAATACCACGTTTGATAATGGGTTGATGGTGGTACCGATGGTCCAAGGCTCTCAGGGAAATTAAAGTCATGTATTGAACAGAAAGATATCACAAAAATGTAATAGCAAAATTTGATGAAAATTGTTTGCCAAAGAAATATGAAAAATTCTTAAGACACACATTTTGTACTCGCATCCAAATAGATGGGGAATCAATAGATCAAATTGTTACTGACTTACGAAACAAAAGTAATGGATGTGAATTTGATACCATAACAGATAGTTTAATCACTGATAGACTTGTTTGTAGCATTCAACACAAACATATTAAACACTGTCTTTTACGAGAACCGGACTTAACATTATCCAAAGCTCTGGACATCTGACATGTTGCTGAACTGTCGTCGCATCAAGTAAAAGCATTGGAGGAACAAAGGAAACCTACAACAGACTTCAATGATGTTCATCCACTGAAGAAAAATAGACCAAGACATTTAAGCAACACTAAAAACAATGGATCCTTGTCTAAGTATTTTGCAATCTATAAGTAAGACAACACATAAAGACAAACACTTTAGATATAAACCTAATAGAAACCCAAAGACAAACCTAAAATTGTGTGGTAAATATAATTCAAATCATGAATATCGAAAGTGTCCTGCTTATGGTTTCACATGTTTCAAGTGTAGTAATAAGAATCACTTTGCAAAAACGTGTAAAACTGTTCAACATGTTTTTAGTATTAATGAAAGAATTGCTGGTTTAGATATCAATGAAAATTTTGTACCTCGAGATAATTTCAAAGGTTTAAATAAGAAAGAGTCTGGTTATAAAAATTAAAAAAATAACCTAAACTTATTGTTTGGAAATTTAAATATAACAATGGTACTAATACACATAACTTAAATGTTTGGAAAATTACATAAAATATTTATAACTAAATAATTACTTTCAAGTTGGACACAGGTAGTTGGTTGGTAGGTAGCTGAGATTAATTTCATAGCTAGAAAACAACTATTAAATTTAAATGTAAACATTAATGTTTTAAAACCATTAAAACAAATGTAAGCACCTTTAGTGGTAAAAAAAAAAAACACATTAGGTGTGCTTAAGACCACACGTTGGAAATGATAACTTCTATGACCGATTTATATTTTTATCAGTATTACTATTTAGAGCAGAATAAAGGTCAACAAATTACACAAGTCAATATATTGTCAAAAAATATTATATCATATTTCGAAATTATATACTTATAATATTATAATATAATAATAATAATATTATAATATAGTAATATTATTATAATTATAATATTATTATGTAATAATATTATAATTTGATTGTAATAAGTATACGAAAAATATTAATCATTATAATATAAGCAATATTTATTTAGTGACTAATGATTTTGAGTGAGGTACTAGTGTATGCAGTACATAGAATTCTAAGAATAATTCGCATACTTATTATAATATAATATTACTATATAAAAAAATTGTTCAATATTTTACCAAAGGAGATCCAGTTGTGCAGTACATTTGTTAATTTTTCAAAATCAGTAAGAGAATGGCTGTTTAGGATAAATGATATTGAGTATCTTTTAAAATAAATGTGGCTGTTATATTGTTTGTATGGAAATTACGTGTTTTGTTTAAGATGATTGTAAATAGAATTATAAGTATGTCATAGGATTGATTAAGTTTAGATTAAGTTTAGCTTTATATATTAATATTGTTTTTAGCAAGGAGGCTTATTATTATTTGTATTTTTGTTATTATTGATTACACCCTTTAGAATTAAAATTAAAATTTGTATTTAAAAATCAAAATAATTACTTTTTAAGTACTAAGTGTAAAGGGCACCTCAGAAAGATTTTATTCTTTAATTTTTTTTCTTGATAACTCATTTTATTTTCTTCATTAACTCAAGTGATAAAAAAAAAATAATGGTAAATCCTAAGCAGGCTTATCCTAAGGATTACCTAATTTTCCATGTGTTAAGTTATGTAGAAGAATTATAATTAGTTTGTTGTTTTGTTTTTTGTTTGCGGTAAATACAATGTTATAAAGTTATGTATGTATGTTACACATGGAAAATAAAAATATCTATCTATCTATCTATCTATCTATAATATAATAATATTATAAAAGTTATAATAACGTATTATTATACACTATGTATCGTCTATTCCCTCTCCACGCGCTTACTTGTCTTTATATGCTATGTATCGCCTATTCCCTCTTCACGCTCTGACTTGTGACTACGCAAAATTTTGCGTGACGCGAGATTTCAGAAAAATAGCCAAGAGAAAGTGCCCAACGGGCCAATAGAAGTTATCACTTCAAAAACAGTTTTATTTGATTGTCTTTACTTTGTAAACACCTTGGTAAACATTACAAATTGTGGTTTAGTATTGCAAATTTTGAGTGAGATCCAATATAAGGGTTACCATCATGTATGACGTTAAATTTGATTAAACTAATACGTCAACTACAGAATGTATTTAACAGAGATGGCGTTAAAATTTATGAAAATAAATTAAAAGCTATCATTTATATGAATAAACCTAAAAGTAAAAAAGAATTACAAAGATTTCTAGGTATGACTAATTACTTATAATTCATTCTAGGTTATTCGGATGCCTCAGTATCTTCGCGTGAGTTATTAAAAAATAACACTGTGTGGTATTGGAACACTCAAACAGATCAATCATTTAATTTACTTAAAAATGCTTTAACAAATGCAGTAGTCTTAGTTCATTGCAATACAAATTTACCAGTACCGCTTAGTGTTCTCGAGCCAGTGCATCAATAGCTTTAACTCTTTAAAATAGACACATTCAAAATGCTAGGAAATGTATGCAATAGTGTTTGGTTGTGAAAAGTTTCATGCATATTTATTTGGAAGGTTGGTTAATGTTGAAACTGTCCATCAACTTTTGGAAAGTATATGTAAAAAACCTTTTCCTATCGTTCCTATGAGATTAAAGCGAATGCTTAAGCATTTAGTCTTATGATCATTTGGTAAAATAAAAACCAAGTAAATTTGTATATATTGCAGACACTTTATCTAGTGCTTTATCTAATTAGTTAGTTATTTAACAGTGTCAGATATTCAGTTACAAAAATTAAAAATTTAAACGTAGTAAGCAAATTAAAAGAATATGTATCTATAATGGTTGTCCAAATAACAAAAGTATTAAGTGCCAACTTTTGTAAAATCATTTTGTAGTTATAGGGACGAATTAAGTGTTAGTAGTAATACAATTTTTTTAATTATAAAACAGTAGTACCAAAATCCATGCAAACTGAGGTGCTTTAAACGATTCATCTTGGTCATTTAGGTATGGAGAGAAGTAAAAATATGTCTAGATAATGAATTTAAAATAGTTACTGATAAATGGCAAATGAAACATGTAATTATCAGTCCAAATTATCCAAAATCCAAATTTAAGCAGAACGCTCCGTTAAAAACATACAAAAATTACTTTAAAAATGTGTTCATAACCGAGAAGGTCTTTATTTAGCTTTGTCAAATTTAAGATCATCTCCACGAGGTGGTCTTCCATCACCTTCAAAACTTCTTATGCTTCGAAAACTTAGTAATAGATTACAACAATCACAGAAGATGTTAAAACCATAAATTTCACTTTGTAAGAAATAAACTGGTTGGTAAAAAAATAAAATGTAAACTTTATTATGATAATAAAAGTAAGCTTGTGCCAAATTTAAAGGACACAATTTGATGATCATAAAACAATTTAATTTATATTGGATACCTAATTGGCTGAGAGCTCAGTAACAACAACCAAGATTCTACATTGTCGAAGATAAGAACGGCAACTCTTATAGAAGATATCGCAGCAATATAAATAATTTTAAAGATGACTTAAGAAATTACTAAAAAATAACACACAACCGAAATAGTAAATGACTCTAACAAAACAGAGGATAATGATGTTATTTAAAAAATGGATCCAATTTTACCAGAAGATGACTTATGGTAAAGGATCCCAAAAGGTTTACTTTCTCACCATGTGACAAATACGTTCAGATTAAAAGAAATGTTAAAGAATATTTGTATGTAAAGATTTGTAATAATTATATTTGTAGAAAAAGAAGTTTGTGTTTCATTCTCATTGTTTGTAATTTCTAATAAATGTGTATGTATAAGTTTAGGTTGATGTTCAGTTTAGATATCAACATAGGTACTCCTGCAAACAACGAATGTACAGTATAACATATCAACTCCTATAAAAGTGAGTGTTCGTCCGAACGTACGTGAGTAACAATATAATGTAACATCTGATTTCACCCATCATCTGTAATACCTATCGTAGATTATACTTTTTGCTTATGTTTACAAATTCAATCAATAATACCATGTCTTGTAAGTTAGATTTTATTTAAATATGATTTGTAGAACTAGAAATAGCTATAATACTTTATATGAATAGCTTTGAGGTTATAAAATTAATATAAATACAATCTTGTATCAGCAATGTATTCATTTATATAAGAACAGGTTCGTTTAGCTTCGGAAACATCCCTACATCTTCGTATAACATATTCAATTATTATTTTCTTCATTATAATATTAATTACTTCTAAATAATTTTAAATATCAATGTGAAATAAAAGCTATTAAAATATACTATTTAAATCTTTATTTTGATTTATAAATTTATTTTCAATGAAAATACAAAATTTAAGAATAGGCCTACAATTTTATAAAACCTATAAAATCTATATATCCTTAAGATTGTACACATTTACGGAATTAAAAATCCCCTTAAAAAAAAGGTATTCCTACATCGTTTTTAAGCGCCGTAGTATTTTTTATGTTATATATTATTCTGATGTGAAGCTAATTAATCTACATTTGTATTTTTCATGGGAGCTTACCAGTAACCACATAATAATTCAACCATGAAAACACTTGTAAGATTTAAAACGAAAAACGTCGGCCGCTTGCAATAAACAATAGTAAGGAGTAGCTGAAATTGCACACAACTGTTCATACTGTTATTATGTCATTGATAATTTCTTTAAAGTATAGGAAAAATCTCTAAATTCATGCAATCGGAGTAAATTACTTTGTTTTCGTAATTTATTTTAATACATTTTAAACAATTTCAAAACTGCATCTTTGTGCAATTGATATCAGCAATAATTTTTGATTTAAACTTCGACATTTATATTAATTACGTAACATTATATGTCAGATTTAAATTAATTTTGTAATTTTTTAGCAATGCATTTTTATAGCTGATAAAATTGAATGCATAGGCTACAACAAAAAATTAAATCCTTATGTTGTAACTATATAAAACACATAATTACATTTCTTCCAAAATTCAAATAAGTATTAGAATTACAAATTAGGCTTTATTAAGTGATTCCAAGTTAGGACAAATGTAACTTATATAAAATGCAAGCTAATGGAAACTATTCCACTCAAGTATTCAGGCACATAAATATTAATGATTCATAGAACTGGAGAATATGTTTCGTTCCTTAAAAGAGATAGGTTCTACTAGTAAAAATTTACATTTATATTCTAGTTTGCAGTGAGCTATGAGAAATCTAAAAGAGATAAAAGTTTTTTGTTTCATTTTAAAGAATTATTTAAGTAGCTACCAAATTTTAGTACAAAGAATACGAAATAGAGTTAGTTTATTATAATCATATGACCAAATTATTTATAAGAATGACAACATTAAGTCCTGGTTCAAATATATTTTTCAAATTACCAACTGGCCTTACGTTAACATGTTTTTAATTTGATCAGATGTATTGTAACCCTATATGGTTTATGTTTAAATAACCTGCAATTCATGGACATAAGCGGATACTCCTGACTGAAAGGAAAATAGATTTAGGGTAGAATATCACTATAACGCTAACATATTTCTTTACTTCATGGTTAGGTGAATTGCTTATGTTAAATATCTAATAGTAATTTAAAGTTTAAATATTAGAACAAAATTCAAGAAACAAATTCCTCTCATATTGTGTAAGTTTTAGATTGTTTCACAATTATTGGATAAATTGGCACAGGCTAAAACTTGAAAATATATAGAAACAAATAATTCTTTAATAAATCCAACAAAATGAAAATTTACCAACGATGATTATAATGTAATAAATGTGATTCAAGGTGGTTTCATTATAACGTATAAAGGGGTTTTAAATAAATTTGTATTCAAATATAAGTAATTTGTATATTTAGAGTCAACAAAATTAAGAACTTAAAGTTTACCATGTATTTTAATTTAATATACCTGCATCTAATTTAATTTATTTGAAACTCTACTACTCTGGGTATATTTTGTGTGAACCATGCAACATTCCAACTTACCCTAATCTCTTGTTGAAGTGATTTTTACGTTTCCTTTGTTCTTAGTTTAGTTCAAGTTTTTATCAACTTTTCTCAAATAATGTTTCTCATAAAAGTATTTTTATCGTTTATATATTCTACCAAAGCAGTTTTTAATATATTCGTAAGACCACCGTGAAGGAAGCTCTATTAAGTAAGGATTATGCATAAAATGTTTACACTGTGAAGATGCAATAGCTATGGTCAGAAAGGATTTACACACCTTGTGAAGCGCCACTTTTAACGACTATCTAAACAAACATTTCCTATCTGATTTTTGTTGTACATATTTAAACATAAAATATAATAAATAGGAAATATGAGATTATAGATAAAAT
>JAGFPH010010148.1:16517-42074 GCA_018207615.1 Philaenus spumarius
TTCTACTTCAAACATCCTAGAAAGGGAATCTGCTATCACGTTTTGGGTACCCCTGATGTGTGCCACTTGAAATTTTAGGGAGGTTAATTTGGCTATCCATCGTCCCATTTTGCCTAACTGTCTGGGACGGGCTAGAAGCCAGGAAAGCGCTTGATTATCCGTTTCTAGCAGAAACTCGCGATGCTCGAGATATTGTCTGAATTTCTCTACTCCAAATACCACGGCCAGACATTCTGACTCATACGCAGATGAGGCTTTTCTTTCCGCAGGTGTTAAGGTGCGGGAAGCATAGGCGATAGGTTGACGCACACCGTCAATTTCTTGGAGTAGGACTGCTCCTAAGGCGCACGAACTTGCGTCCGTTTGAAGGACAAAAGGTTTGTCGAAGTTTGCCATTCGAAGGACGGGAGGTTGTATGATGGCATTTCTCAGATGTTCGAAAGCAATGTCTTGCTCTTTATTCCAAACGAACTTTTGCACTTTCCGCCTAAGCAGATTTAGAGGAGCGGCGTGTTCAGCGAAATTAGGAATAAATTTAGAAAAAAAATTAACCATTCCAATAAAGCGTGACACGGCCTTTGGATTGGTGGGTCTAGGAAATGTTCGGATGGCCTTGGTTCTATAGGGGTCAATTTGCACGCCACTGGCCGAAACTAGATGACCAAGGAAACTTATCTCTTTCACGGCAAAACGAACCTTATCGGGGTTAACCGTAAGCCTCGCCTGTCGCAATCGAGAAAGAACTTCACGTAGATGATTAATGTGCTCT
Source organism: Philaenus spumarius (assembly GCA_018207615.1). Lineage (NCBI taxonomy): Eukaryota > Metazoa > Arthropoda > Insecta > Hemiptera > Aphrophoridae > Philaenus > Philaenus spumarius. The sequence continues at coordinate 17,287 of JAGFPH010010148.1, forward strand.
TCCCAAGTTTCTGAATAGATGACTAAGTCATCGAGGTAATTGAAGACAAATTTAAATTTGATATCAGAGAAAACTTGGTCGAGAAGTCTGGTCAAAACTTGGGCACCAGTACAGAGTCCAAATGGGACTCTTGTGAACTGATACAGCAACCAGGGAGTACAAAAACTTGTGAGATGCTTGGAGCTCTCGGTGAGTGGAATTTGATGATAGGCAGAATTTAAATCAAACACAGTGAAATACTTGGCTCCCACAAACCAATTGAAACACTGGTGTAAATTTGGAAGGGGTACGGCTTCGATTACAATATGCTGATTCAGCTTACGGTAATCAATAACCATCCTGGGTTTCTTCTCAGGATGCTGAACGAGAAAAGCCGGTGAAGAATAATTTGAAATGCTCTTTTCCACTACTCCTTTTTCTACCAGGTCTCTGATATGCTCTCTCAAAAACTGCATTTTGGGAGGCGCCAGCTGATATGGTTGACTTTTCACAGGTATATTGTCTTTTAATTCGATATGATATTTGATTAGGTCTGTGAGGCCTAATTCTGTTGTGAGGACATCAGGGAAATCACGTATTAACTCTGAGATCACCCTTTGACCTTCGTCATCAAGGTGACCCAGTGGATTCTCAGAGACCGGAGTAGCAGAGGACAAGCTTAGGTTAGGAGGTGCCTTTTTTTGAAAATTTATTAATTTGAAAACCATAGCCTTACAAAAACTAAAAGTGAAGGTGCCTTCGAAAAGATTCAATATCAGGCGACTTTTAAGAAAGAAATCGGACCCCAAAATTAAGGAACACGATAGCTGAGGTGCGACTAAAACTTCAAAAACCCAAGTACAGTGCTCAACCTTCAACCTAACCTGACAGGCGACGTTGATGGCTAGCTTTTCTCCGTTAGCAGTGAGGCACTCCGATTTTACCTCTTTGACGGATTTTATACAATTTAAGGACTTCAATTTTCCAAAAAGATCAGAGAACATAATGCTCCTTACCGACCCTGAATCTAATAAAGCATTAGATTTAAAATTTTTAAATTGGACTTCTACAAGAGGTAAAATTTTATTAGTTAGGCCCTTTGATTTTAGACACTTATAGGTTTTCCTAGTAAGTGAATTGTTGGCTATAGGAGAAAAGCGAGCAGTTCTGCTTCTGGTCTGGTTAAAAGAAGAACACTGCCAGTTGTAATGACCAGTTGACTTACAGTAAAGACATATAGGCCTTAAATAATACGGGGTACAAACTTCTGGTTTAATACCAGATGACTTACTAAACTTATTTAGAGGTGGAAACTCTCTGTTACAGTTTATGTTGTAAGTAGTGGCCTTAGAAGGTGTTGTTTTTAAGAAATGTCTGTCTTTATGTGTAACCGGTTTAGTGTGTGTGCTTTTGTAAAAAGGTTTACGTTTATAAAAGGACCTTTGAGAATTACAGTGAATAAAATCGGCTTTGTGAAAGTTTAACGGAGCTTGAGATGAGAAACCGACTAGTTCTCGCCCCTTCGGTCGTTTTTTGAAAAAGCACCAGGTGAATAATTATGTGAATTATAAGGTTGTCGGTGTTGTACAGAAGTATTGCGTTGTGTAGAGTTTCTACAAAAAGGTGCTATGTGACCTTTCTGGCCACATCTATGGCACACTATAGTAGACCTAAAATCCGGTTTTGGCCTGGACAAGTTTTCTGAAACAGTTGACCTTTCCTTGTCAACAAACAAAGTGCTATTTACCTGAGCACACAATTTATCAAGGTCGTTGAAGGTGACCGGCCGACTTGCAAAAACCAGACAACTCCTGACCTCCGGTGAAAGGCCATCAATAATGACGTTTATTATTTCCACTTGGTTTAAATTAATCAAAAGCACCTGGGCAGCTTCTTTTATGTCGCTCACAAAATGGTGCAGAGTCTCCCTATGTCCCTGGGGACGATAAAAGAGATCCTGCTCCATAGTGCGGCGCCTTTTCGCAGGTATGAACATTTCTAGTGCCTCTCTGTGGAAATCAGGAAAATTGTCGTGTTTCTGCAGGCACGAACTAAGAGGATCTTGTGCATAAGGCAACAAAACGCTTATAATATTATTTTTTAAGTCCGGGTAGATTCGGCACAAATTCAAACTAATTTTTATAAATTTAATTAGCTTGTCCAAATCGAAACCATCATTAATGGGAAGAGTAGACAAGAGTTTCTCTGCTGGATGTCTCAGCTTTCCATAAGAGAAAACAGGAACACTATGCTCCTGAGGTTTACATGTTACAGGTGAATTATTTAAGGCAAGTAAATTTCCTTCGGGTACAAGAATAGAATTCCCAGAATCATGCGCAATTAAATTTGACGTCGGGCAAATTAAAACATTAGGATTACTGTTGTCCGAGGTGACACTAACGGGAGGCGCAATCGAAACGGCTGCTTGGTCAGAAGAATTTACATGTGGTACTAAATTTTGTTTATAATGCAAAAATTTTGAATTGAGATTTTTAAAATCCTCTATTAAATCATTTAATTCCACATTGCTTTCAGTGGTGTCTATATTTATATTGTTTAAAGTAGTCAAAAGAAAACTCAATCTTTGTTCATACAGGTGAAATCTGGCTGTTAATCTATGTAATTTAACAGATGAAATCTGACTCGAATCCAGACTATCGAGTTCGTCGCTAAGATCATCGAAAGCAAACTTAGTATACTCTAATTGTTCAGCCAGATTTTCCTGTCCGATATATTCAGCGAGTTGTTCTGAGCCAGCTAGAAGCAGGTTCCTCAGAGTAACTCGCATGACTCTGACTGTCGCGAGCACGCCCCCTCGCGATACCACCTCAAACACCAATTCAGACTTTCTGAGATAGTCTACTAATTTATTTAATTCCATATTGGATGGATAATGCAAAAGGTAAAAAAAAATAATATAAATTTTACTTTATGATCAAAGTCAACTCGAGTTAAGAAGAAAGTTTTTTTTGTTAAGTTTTGTAGTTTTTTTTTGAATTTTAAGAAATTATTAGAACAGTTTTTTTGTTTTCCTTGATAACTCAAGCTAAGTTCAAACAAAAAAAAGGGCCAGATTATGTTTTATTTAAATATGTATATGTGAAACAAACAAAAATATATAAAAAAAATATAGAAATCCCAAACGTAAATCAAACAAGCAAGAAGGTTTTATATAAAATTTTTATGTTTTTTTTTTGTATTTTTGTTTTTGTTGAATAATAAAAAAAGTTTTTTTTTGTTTTCTCGCTTATCCAAGTTAGCGTCTAGAAATAACCTAAAAGAAAAAAAATAATGAAAAGTTCTGTTAAAATAGTGAGTGCGTTTTTTAGAAAAGTTTGTATGTAAGATTCGACGAAAACTGAGTTGACTGAGCTGACAACGTTCAGCTGCGCCCGACGTTGAATTTATTTTAATAATATTTATTAGGAAAGTAACCTAAAGCTTAACTTCATGCGTGAAAGGGTGTGAATAAAGAATGATTATTTAGGTTAGGCCTATTTAAGAATCGACCCGCTACTGCTACCAGAATATGTACCATCCTCAAAGGGAACAAACAAAACGGAAAGCGTACTGAGTCAAAAATGGGATGGTACATACATAAGGGAGAAACAAAGATGATAAATCCTTCTAAAGATAAAAAAAAAAACTGTAGCCTTACCTCATTTTGGAGTGGTTTTCATGTAACACCTGAATTAGCTATTCACAGGAAATGCCAAACAAATACAATTCACTTAATAAACAATTTGTTTATTAAAATATTATTTTAAATTGAAATACAAAAGATTATACGCCCTTAAATAATAAAATTTTAAATTGACATGCCCTTAAGTACAATTGATTTTCAAAGAAAATGTTTACAAAATATATATATTAATTAATTAAGTTCAAAAAGAAAAACCCTCCCCAAAATAAAATTTGAAAAACCCTCCCTGTTTACAATAAAAAAAAATACAAAATTACGAACTAGTAGTGTTTATAAATTTACAAAATTGAATACATTCACCATGGATTTGATAATAATTTTATATCTATGGCCAAACTTAATACTAGGTAAAAATTAATTAATAATAAAAAAAAAATATGAGACGTCTCTCTATTAAAAAAAAAGGTAATTACATTTTCTAATATAGAGCCCTTAGGGCTAAGGTCCGAAACATGCTATAGCTGCACCACCCAATTATTATTATATAAAAAAAAATATTACTGTAGCCTTTTTCAACTATGTAAGCCTTTATTATTTAGATATCATATTTTAAGTAACAGACAGTTAAAAAATTCTAGCAACACTCAGAAAGTTTTCATTATAGCTGTTTTTTTGTATTGTTGTTGTTCCGAAGATGGAAGTCAAAACTTGTAGTAGGATAAACCCATGTAATACTTAAACCAGTGATGTTCACTGGTAGAAGATAGATGGATAACTTAGTCGGTAGACATGTTTTGTAACGAAATAGGCCTTAGGCAAGGTCAGACAATTTGGCTAGAAACGCCGTAAAACACGTCACAAGAATATTTTAAACAACTCGCTAACGCATGTTAAATGAAACTAGCTTACTGATGCTTAATTTTTACCAAGACGGCATTACATTTAGATAGCTTCGGTTTAGTCCAAAGTAGATCGTGTTGTCGCTTTCACATTACATAGTCAGGCTGTTGCAGCAGAATGAATAAGCAAGGACGGCCGGCTTAGTACCTAACCAAGTAGCTAACAGCTGTTTGAGAGTGGCAGACTGGTTCTACTTACAATGTTGCCAACTGAATTGGCCTTGGCGCGCGAATTCAAAAATTACTTGAATATACGTTTCTACAAACGCTACAGGTTCAGTAGATTTTTAGTTCTGCTGATGAATGAATCATTGCCATTTCGCGTTTATATAGATAGATTCGCTTTTATATAGATAGATAGATATAGTAGATTAAAGAATATTATTTTCTGATATAAGTAAATGTATGTAAGAACTATTTTTAAATGTCAACTACTAATCAATACAAATTTTGTATAGTGTAAGTGCACGATTACGTAAGTGATGTAATCTGATATTTGACAGTTGGTTAAATGCAGTAACAGTTTTTAGTGTCCAAACATCACTTTATTGGTTTCTTCAAGTAGTACACCTTCAAATAATTTTAAATCTCTTTTCTCGGTCTTGATTGCATGTATAATATTAAAATGACTAAGAATTTATAGGTTATTAATGGATTTTGAAATACAATGTTAAGGTTTTTATATTGTTACACAGAAAGCATGTCCAAACAATAAAAAAAGTTGTATAGAAATTTTGTGCACAAAAGTTCAAGAAGAGTTTTATAAAAGTGAAGGGGAACAGACCGAAACTCCTGTATTTTCAGTTAGCAGTAAAATTAGAAAGGGAAAGAAACACTTTTATGATAAATGATGATACCATAATATAAATAGAGCTATTTTCTAATTTATTTATAGAACATTTACAATTAAGTAAATTGTTTATAGGATAATTTATTAAAACCAGGCTTTACAAAACGTATCGAACTTTAACTCGCAATTTTAAGAGTAAACCATATCACAGATCTATGAGTATGTTGTTTTCCGTTAATATATGCATTGTGTGTCTGTTTACATTTAAAAATTCCAATTGAATTTCGTATTTATTTTAATAACTACAGTGTTATTAAAATTTCCCCCTGAGTGAGTGACGATTTATCAAACACAATCCATTTGCCGTTCACCTGCCAACTGCCGTCGTTGTAAAACGGAAATTTATATTAATGGCTTTTTTAATTAAATATTAATTGTAAATAATTACAAAAAACCATCTAAATAATGTATTGTTCCAAGTACTGTTTTTAATATAAACGTCAGCAGTCTGAAAATGTTATTTCAGAAATACAAACGACGACGTAGAACAACCTAGAGATACATTAGTTAAAACAATAGCAAGTCGAGAAAACTTTAGTTTCAATATTTTCAAAATTTTCCAGTACAGCTTAAAATCGTTATATGAACTTGCTTGTTTTGAAGCGGATTACAGTCCTAGTCAAAATTATTATAAAATATAACATTTTTAAGGAAATTGTTCTATTAGTTCATAAATGCTAGTCGAATATATACGACTAGTATATAAATGTGTAATATGCATGTTACAATATTTATAATCCATTTAATTTTAGTTAAACCTTACTAAGCCTTTGTACTATCCCATAATAAGTTTATTATTATCCCCGTCTTACTTAAGCCACACCTATATGTACTTTAATGTATGAAGAGCAGAGTGGTTAAGAACTGCTACAATTGGAACTACCAAAATTTATAGGTTCGAACACAGTTACTGGAGTGTAAATTACATGCGTTGTACGATTTATACCGGCTTCACGAGAGTAAACAAACAAACAAAAAACTCACCAAAGGCACACACACACAGGTACTCAAAGAAACTATTGGGTGTTAAAAAGAAATGATTATTCTGTTTTTGTTTTCTGACAGACATAACAGATTTATAGTGGGGCTTTATCAACAATCTATTTCTAAATATTAAGAATTATTATTTCAATTCAACCTTAACATTCGGTAAAACCAAACCAAATAGCAAATAATTAAAGGTTAATCGTTAACAAAACTAATTTTAAAACAAGTTCCCTCTATTATAATTCCTGGGTAGCCTATATTTGGGTTTCCGTATACGTAAATTATCTTGTTTTATCTTAAAACATTGAAGATCTTAGAGGCACTAAGAGGACTGAGTTTTTCAGCTAGTATGTTTTAGCAGATGGAATATTATAATTAATATATATTTCAACATAATGCAATCGGCTTAGCTAAATCTAGACTAAAGTGTAAGTCATATTTAGTGGAAGGTATAGTTTTCTATACAAATTTCTTTTGTGTTTTTATAAATCACATTTTCAGATTAACTACGAACATTTTTCTTTTATTTTTTACTATTGTGAGCCTATTAGTTTTGTAACATCATTTCGTACATCAACACAATTCCTAATGTACAATATTTTCAACGTTTTTATTAGTTCAATTATTTTATTACCATTAAATGTTTGTTCTAAATCGATGCGTTTCTAGAACATTACGTGAACCATGTCAAAGTGTTGGAGCAACTTGGAGTAAACTTATATTATGGAGGAATGGCACAGTTGTTATTAAAATAGATAAAAGCGAGGATTCACGTGAGAATTTATACTATGAAAACCTTTTATAAAATGGATTTAAACCACATCAGATAAATGTTTTAAGTTAATGTCAGATTTTGAACTACATGAATTCTTTCAACAATAAAACAGTCAACATAATACTTACTAAATTTGAAGAGTATTTCATACGTACAACTTGACATGTTAAGTAGCTAGGCTCTCTGCTAACAAAGATGGTCTGATTAGGATAAAATATTTTAACTTTGATATTTGTACAAACAAAAGAGTTGTGTAAGATAATAAAGACAGAATGGTAAATTAAATACAAATGTTAAAAGCGTTTTATTTATTAATGTATTAACAAATTAATTTACCTTACATATTTTTATGACAATATAAAAAGGAAGCAATTAAAAAGAAATTATGATTTTTTTTTGTTAAATATGAATAAAATCTTACAAGCAAAAAAATAATTCTAAAGTTTAAATGTATTTTTGAAGTTATACTTCTTTGCGCCCGTTGTAATCGGGACGGGGTGTCGGTCGAGAAACCGCGTCACGCGTTAGGAGTAAAATCCGGAAAGTGCCTTTTTATACCTTTTCTCTACAAGAGATACCTTAAGAGTCTCGGTGGGTGAGTGGTTAACGCACTCGACTTCCACGCTAGAATCCCTGGTTCGATCCCCCCAGCTGGGAAATTTTTATTTTTTTCAAAAATTATAGAAAAGTATACGAATATACGAATGGCCAAAGAAGTATAACTTTCACCGTCTGGTCCGACGCAGACCCATTTTTGTATATGTTGCTATAAGTAGCTTGTAGTGTTTTTCTCAACTGAGTGCAGCATTTTTCTAATGTCATAAAAAAATAAGTAGAAAGGATTTACTGTTATAATTCGGTTGAAGTACACTCGTTAAACTAATTGTGTAAGAAGAATTACTCTTCTTTTTATTAAAATATCCGTAATCGTTATTTAACCAAACATATGTTTGTGAAAGAAAAATAACTTGCTAAACTTTACATTATAAAAAAATATGGAAGTAGTTGACAATCCTTAATTAATCCTTCTAAATAGATTATAAATAACGGTAGAACCCCGGTAACGGCTACATTTAACAAAAAGTTATGATGTGCATACTTTGCATGTTTGTAAGCACCAGCAATGACGATAACACACGATGACTTATAACCATTTAGGCTTCAGTCACAGGCAACACTAGTGCACTTGTCACGAGTTCACTTCAGTTGAGCTACACTCTTGCTTGTGTTTGTTTATGATGTCAAAGTACGAGTTGTGTTCTACTCGATTTTCGCACAGTTGTTGTGACAATGGAAGCATTGTTATGAAGATATAAAGGTTAGTTGTTGAATAAAATGCTGCTGAGTTCGTAGCAGGGACTTCGATCGTCTGTGATTGGAAGACGAATGATAACAATATTGAAAACCTACTTTCAAAATGATTTCAAAAGACAGTCGGTGAAGATAAAAATGCTTATAAAAACCCCAGACGATGCATTACTTGTTTGGTGATGTCTATTTTGTGTATGTCTTACGTTCTCAGACTTTCGTTAACCCTGAACGACTTAACGGGGTTGTTTTGTTCAAATTATATGCACCGCCTGGAAATCACAACTAACTTATTCAAGTATATGGCTTCAGTCACCCATGTCTCGTTTACACGTAATGGATTATTTTGTTAGTAAATTATTGTCGACTTTTCCATCTTGGAGAGACGTAATGATAAATAAACCGACTGAACATTAATTTTTAATAATCATTAAAGTGGGAAAATAATGTTTAAAATGTTTACTATTACAAAAATATTAAATGTTATATTTTGTAAAAAAACTTGATGGTGTTGGTCTATATAAAAAAATATCCAACGCGATCGATCTCAAGGCAAAGAATATATAAATAAATCAAAATTATTTTAATTTAATATTTGAAAATATACATGTGATTTAAACATGTTATAAGCGACTGAATAACTTCAGGTTAATTAAACGCCAGAGTCGGTTTAAAATATTTATTTAAATTTTTTAAATTCTCAGAATAATACTACTCTCTTTTCAATATCTTTTGTACTAATAACTTTAATTTACATGTTTAAGGATTTCCTCATAATGTAATTTACCCTTCTAGTGGACTAATCCACCATTACATAATTACATTATCCCTTGTGGGAACAGCCAGATGTATACCCTCCTTTAGCTTCCCCCGAGAGTTTCGATTCGTGATTAATTAAATTCTTTTTATTGGTATATTGTATAGGTATGAACAATTTAGATTTGTATCAAAGTACTTTGCACGGGGGTAATACACGCTTAACTGTACAAAATTAATCTATAAAAAGTTTAACTACAATAATTTGAGTTTATGTAATTCATTTTAATTAGATATTTAAATCGACTACAACAATAAATTCTTTATCAATTTGTTCAATAACTTAGAGCAGAAAAATAATTTTCTAGGACACCTGAGTTTATAAAACATAATAAGAAATAAAATGGCCAGATTTTAAATCAGAATCGAAAAAGTTTTTTAGTATAATAAATGATCAAAAAAAATGTTCATCGATTTACCTGATCGACATGATACCCTAGAAAATTATAGTTCACTCAGAAAGAATTAAATGAATTCCAGAATTGGTTAGGGTTATTGCACAAAAATGTCTTTCTCTTGGTCATAAAGACTGGTCATGATTTTCAAATTGTATTCTAATAATAAATCTTCTCAGAAGTCAAGCTCAATATTTACTTACACATAGGTGTAATTAGTGTCAACTGTTTGTCTGGTTCGTTGTCATTACAATTGTTGCTGACTATATTTTATGTTTTTGTTGGGTACAAATTATTTAGGATGACAAATTTATCTAATCACTATTTACTATTTAGAAAACTAACGTATTTTTATTGGAACGCAATGCAAATAAATGAGTTGATTTTCATTTTGAATCAAATATATATATTTTTTTTTTTATTAAAACTGGAAAAATTATATGTTTATATAAAGCTAACTCGTCATCTGTTCTATAACACGTAGGTTACTACTGTTTTCATTATTAATCTATGTTTATATTATTTAAATCTCAATTATTATAGTACAAAAGCAAAAAGTGTTATAATTGTTAACATTGGAATTATTTAAGCTAAACATGTTAAGCTGTGAATCTAATCGTAATTGAAATTAATCCTACTATAGAATACGAAATAGAATAACTAAACTAAAACAAAATAATTGAACCATTATTAAACAGAATCAATTGGCATAGTAAAGTGACACACGATAACTCGTGAAAGTGGTTTTACTTGAATTTAAAGTGTGAACAAAAACTTTATAAAAATTACGAACCTTTAGTACCGAGATTGAGGAAGGGAACTGACTAAGCCTGGTTTTGAACCCTGCAAGCAATCGCTCAAATAAACAATATGTGTCAGTTATAATGAAAATATTATTAAAAGTAAATAAATTGCTATTTTAAAAGAGTGTAGGATTAGGCAAAAGGATATTGATGTAATATATTATTAGCATTTCTAAACATATAAACATAATTTAATTTAAAAGACAATTTAGTTTCTCAAAATATGTATAATTTTCCTCTTTTTAACAAGCAAATAGTTTGCTGTAAATGATATAACTTGTATTAATGGTGGTTGTGTATTAATTTTTTTATGTAATAGAAGAAATATACAAATAGTTCTATAGAAATTTTTGTCGGTAAATTTTTTAAGACAATATGCTTTTATTTCAAACATATGTTGGGATTCAAAAAACTTTGTAATTTTTCTAAGGTTTAATATGTAGGATGTCTTTTTTAAATGGTCTACCATTGGTATTTTGTAAACTATATATCTGTCAGCAAACTTTAAATGGTTAATCTTTCCTGGTTTTTTGATAAATGAAAAATATGTAGTTTAAATTAAATATTTGTAGCTTATAATGGCCACCATTTTTCAATACAGCGGTCAACTTTCGAATTTCTTATGGAGCACCATATATTTTATGATGAATTTAGATTTAACTACTATTTATGACTTTTTAGTCTTTGGTGTTTTTTTTATATGACTAACCGTTTAAAAGTTAGAGGGGTATAAGGTTTTAAACAACCTATCTGAGCGGAAGATATGTTTGTATGGAAACGTTTTGAACAAATGAAAACGTTCTTATTTTCCAATATGGCGGACAACTTTCGAATTTCTTATGTAACACTCTGTATTTTATAGTGATTTTGGGTTTTACAAGCTATTTTAAGAATTTTTGGCGATTTTAAGTTGATCACCATATTGGAAAATGGCGGCCATTTACAAATATTTGAACTCCATATTTTTAATTTCTTAAAAACAAGAAAACGTTCCCTATTTAAAGGTTGCTGTCAGTTTTATAGTTTACAAGATACCAATGGTGGCCCTTTCAAAAAATACAGCTGTAAAATGGACAACCTGATGTTAATTCCTAATGGAATAATTATTTAAACAGCAGCAGTTTTTTTCTTATGATACAATGTTTAAATATTATAATAAGTTTTAGTAATTATAAAAAAAATATGCTTTCATGGATCCTAGCAGATATAATAAGTTTAAATATGACTTAATTCGTTTTTTTTAGGGTTCTGTACTTTTAAATATTTTTTTCAACGCTGTTAGTATCTATCGTTTTTATATCATTTTGTCTGTTAAAGTTATTATTAAAATAAACGGTACCAGAAACTGGCAAATACTTTATCATAAACATATTTAAATTATTAACACGTTCACTGCTAAGGACGCACATGTGAGCTTGACATCAGAACACTATGAGAAGCGGCCGACGCACAGTGCATTCCATATTGGGAGTGTTTTCAATACACAGTGCATTGCGTGGTTCGCACGCCAATTTTAAGCCTATGTTACGAGAGTAACAAGTAAATATTGATATTATTAGCTAAACGAGAAAATTTTTTATAATAAAATAATAACTGATTTTTTTGTGGTTTTTTAACCAAAAAGAGGGTTGTTTTTCAAAAATGTTCAAAACCTTTCTTCGTGCATCTATACAGGCCTAATTGACATGTTTGGTGCAAATTTGATCGAAATCGACAGAACAGTTTTTTCTCTAGCTTTGTATACATACGTACAGACATACAGACAGACATACAGACATAAATACAGCTATACATACATACATACAGACATACAGGCAGACATACAGACATACAGACAGACATACATACATACATACAGACATACAGACAGACATACAGACATACAGACAGCCATACATACATACATACAGACATACAGGCAGACATTTTGTACAAACCACTTTTTTGGACTCAGGTGGTATCAAAACGGATATTTTCAAAAAAACCTCAACATCGATTTTTTTGCGATCACTAGATTTTATACTTTCTCTATACTACAGTGAGAAAGTGAAATATAAACTGGTAAAAATAAATAATTAAGAAATCGTGCTTTAAAATAAAACTGCTTATATTTAATAATTTGTGTTGCTATAGTGATCAACAAGCACTTGAAAACTATAGTATTTTCTTTGTCTAAAGATTTTTAACTGTGAAAGTTACTCATAGACCATTGAAATTAATTAACCTCCCTCTTATAATGAACATTATGCAAAATCAAAGGCTATACAATTTCTTCTTCATAAATACTGTTATAGTATATTATGTAGACTATTGTTTGATACTACTATTTAACCATACTTTCGAACAGGTAGTTTCCTCTTGTAGTTTGGTTTCTTGTAGAAAATATTGATTCTGTAAAAATACACATTGATTGAATATTGTAATACCACCTCAATTTTCCCTACATTAGACTTTTTTATTGGATTGTTATTACGAAATTCTAAATTTACGGCCTAACCACTTATCTTGTCATAATGTTTCAGAAAAAAAATCGAACTCCTGGAATAAAATAAGAATGTTCTCAACTCAACCTTTGTGATTGACATCCTTAACTAAGAAAGACTAATTGAATGATTGTCCTTATAAGCATCATTATTAAGGAAATGTAGGACGCCTACCCTTTATAAGAATATTTTGAAACTTTTGCTATTATTATATGAGCTTTATTCTCAAGTTTTAAAGAATTCCCCTAAATATAACAAAATTAAGATTTTACCGGGTCTTTTTTTGAAGAGGACCCTAATGTCCAATGAAAGTTGAACCCAGGTAAGCATACAGTGACTAAAGACTATAACACTAAAGACTTCATGCTATATTTTTTAATGCTTTCATTTCTGTTATATAAAATTAAAACAACATGTTTGGTCAACTAATACTATGTTGAACAAGTAAAAACATGCACAGTAGGATATGCCAGTTTTTGTGTACAAGTTCAACGTTATCTTATCAGCTGATCAGCTATTGTTGATTACGCTGTTGTGCTCATCAGTTCAGTTTGATCTACCGAGCCAAACATATCTTGCATAAATAAATTGCAAACAAAGTGCTCTCCGTTTTTTTACAGGATAAACGTATTCTACACAGTAGATATTTAAGAGTGGCGGTCCTCGTCTAAAAAATACCTATTTCACCTTCAACGAATAGTAATGAATCACTAAATATTCACATAATAACCTAAAAGTTTTCATTTTTACAAAATAGATTTACCTTTATAATTTAATTGATGAAAAATGAAAATAGCATCAACTACAAATTTAAAAAGATCCTTTAGGTTTCTGAAGTGGATTAAACATTTTAGTAAATAATAAACGAAAACCAACTTAGAACTGTTTCTGTATAGCAGACTTCCACAATAATACCTGTATACTTTGTAATCATAAATAAAGAACAAATTTAATGAAGTGGACCTTCTTTCTACCAATTAAATAATCTTAGGAATTTCCAAACAAATAGAGTTTTCTGTATACCTTTGATATTACGTTTTACAAAACCTGTCGCAACCAAAATAAATATCTTGGAAGAGTCACATTAACTCAAATAAAGTCGTAGTATCTTTTTTCGATATAAAATTAAGAAGGAAAACAATTCAAATGCTTTAATCGATGCTACTACAGTTATTTAAAGAATTTATGTGTTTTACTTCTTTTAATTCTGATATATTGTTTTTGACAAAGTATGTAATAAGAGAAAGTCAAACAGATGTAGTAGTTAGGACATATTACCTTTTAAACACTGTCAGGCATTAGGTTTGCACAAGACATGGCTTTTAAGGTTGTTTTACTGACATAGATGTAGTATCATGTAGCTTTAGCATTTAAAGCAATTTGTCAATTTCCTTCAGTCTTGTTAAATTGTTACGTAAACATGAGAAACAATTTGACAAATAAGTGCATGCATCACTCAAGGATTTAATATAGCAACGGTCTTGCTTTTAATAATGTAAACCGTTTAGGTGAGCAATGATGCTAGATATTAAAGAAAGAGTTTGAAACTATCAGGTTTTTTAATTTTCTCGTTTATTTCTATGTTTGATAATTTCGCTTTTTGTTTTACATGGACAGTTACGTTATATCCATATGTGTATAAGATTTCTTTGTATGAAAACATTCTAATTATATATTATGTAGTAGCCTACAATCGAGATGTAATGAAAAACTCAAATTCAAAATTAGTAGCATAGTGAATATACATGATTTATATTAAGTTTAAAAGTGTATGAATAAGTATATTAAAAAGTAATTAAATACTTAAAATATTATTCCAGCTTACATTTGCTTTTAACTTGTATGATTTATTTGTCTTGTATTTTTTGTGACTGATTTTTATCGATATACTAATTTAATTGTTGTAGCTATCAAATTTGGGAATAATTTTATGTATAATTATTAATATTTTAAACGATATTTACTGGTAGGCAAAATAAACAAGATGTAACTGACAATTGATGCACCAGCCAGCGTATTTGTTTGGACATTTGACTTTAAATGAAAACCCACTTTAAGACAATAGAATTTAAGGTAGGCTAACATTATTTGATAAGTTTTCAGAAATTACTAATGTAAATATAGTTCCAGTAAGGATATTTACAATGTTAAACTTTTAGATCACTTTGGTTTAATACAATACCAGGTGAATGCTGGTAAATCTAAAAGAAAATTCTAAGTTCTTCATATACTTAATTACCGGGCACAAAAATTATTGTTCAATTGTAAAGCTATTTCATTTTAAGATTTATGAGGATAATATTATAAGTATCGTATGTATAACATTATGGAAATCTAAAGAATAATTTCAAAAAGTAACAATTTTCCAACAGTAAGATGCGCTAATACAAATTAAGATATATTAAATTTAATAACAATTCACACTATTTCAATTAATGTGTTTAATTTATATTGTTTAATTGTTGTTTTACAAAATGTGCACTTGTTATTTTGAACCTACTACAGGAAATAAATGAATCGGTAGTTAATATTGTAAATTAAAGGCAAATACTACGGACGGGACAAAAAGTGAAGGTCGTAATGCCTTAATTCTTAAGGTTTAGAGTGAATGAATATTGATAGAGTAATAAGTCTTAGCTGCTTGCAGAATATTAATTGAGAACGTTTTTGAATTGGGGTGTTACTTTTTGTTGATTTTGAATATGCTTGAATTTTATTATAATCGGTTGATGGTAGCATATACAAATTCGTTCAATTTAATACTTGTGTTAGTATTATAATTATAACAGGTGTTCCAAAATTATGGGACCGATTTTGTAACTTTTATACAAAGGTAAGTATAAAGATGAAATAAATATCTTTGTAAGATTAGTAACAACTTTATACAATTTCAAGGTCACCCTCCCCCTCCCCATTCCTTTGGAGCTGTTTTTTGTGGGGGGGGGACTCAAAGTTTTTAAATGTAAACATACAGTTTAGACTCATCATTATTATTTTCTCTCTAAATTACTAATATTAGTAGAAAGACATTTCAAAGTCCCTTTTATTCTTCTTTAGAGACAATATCACTTTCTATTTTAAAATAAATTAATCAAATATACGTGATTTAAGTGCAAAAACAATTATGTGACACAAGCCATATGTTTACATTAAACTATTTTGAGTTTCCCCACGTAGCTCCTTATGGGAGAGGACGGTTGGTCTTGAAAGTTTGTAACAGTAGTCACTAATCTTCCAAAGACATTCCCAAAATTGCATCTTTCCACTTTCCGTTGTTTAAATGTAACGCAAGGACACATTCCGACAACATTTCCGTTGTCCCTGGAACGTAAATGTACTTTTGGAACACCTGGTGTATATATTTGTTCTATGCTAATATTTCCTTTATTAATTAATTTTAAATACGTATGAATAAAATACTTGCTACAAAATTTTGGCAACTCAATAGCAAAATCAATACAAATGCATAAGCATAGTTATACATTCATGATTTTATCGATAGTTTAGCTAGGTTTAAAGTAACTGGTCTTATTTCTCTTAGCGTAATAAGGTTCCTAACAAATTAAGGAGTAGTACACATTCACAGGAAATAATTTAACAACTTTTTAAACGAATTTGAAATTGTTTAAAAACTAGACGAGATATACACTAAAGCACTTCCTTAAATGTTACTTTAATTAAGTTATAATTAGTTTCTTTCTCACTTTAATCATTCATCTAAAATATACTTTAATAAAAAGCTTAGTTAAGTACTACAATTATTGGTAAATTGCATACAGTTTTTTATTAAGTGCTCGTTTGAATAGTTTTTGCCCTATGAATTATGAACTGAATACTAAAATATCAGTATTGTATTGACTTTTTTTCAAATCACATTGTCTGTGTTGTCTTATATCTTATTGTTTGTATAAATACATCTTCTGTCGTTTATTCAAAAACTCATCGAAAGTTGCACAATGTGTCCCTTTAAAAACTGTTGCTCCATTGGTAGCTTTAACAATATTTTTCAGTTGAATGCATTATTGATCAATCGTTTCTTCTTCTTTTAAAGGACTTAAAATAGAATTTGTCGTCTTAGGAAACAATGGAACGTTGAATCTGGATACAATGACTGATATAGTTGTCTTACATGATGAATAATGCTTATGCATTTTATAACTCAATAGTTCTTCATCATATAAGGTACGAGTAATGTATTTTTCTACAAATGTACAACAGTAATGTTGTAACTGTTTATGTTGTAATGTTCAGTATTATCAATTTAACCGGGATTAAACTGTGGTAGTAAAAATACAAAAATGACTTAAATTATTCATCCCATTGTAAACATTACAAAACACTTTTGGATAGTGTTCACTTACAACAAAGTCCACCTGTTCATATTAAAATACTCTTATTTGTTATTCCTCAAGCAACCCTCTTTTGTTCCTCCATAAATACAAATTAACTGTAAGCCCTAAGGCGTGATTATCCATCCATTTACATACCTTTCTACATTCTGTTCCGAATTAACAAAGTTAATTAGGAATTTAATGGCATAATTAGAACTTTTGTATTTTATGTTTGTAAATTCGATTCACTCATCACCATTAACTACATATATTTCATTGTAGTCAACCTTCAATTAAATACACTTAAAAATTAGGTTAATTTAAATTTAAAACATTTAAAATCACAATGATAATAATATAACATAAGCAAAATCGTCTTTAAGATTTACGTAAAACCCCTTATAAATATAAATAGGTTTCTTCTAAAGATTTAACATAAATTATAAGTGTTTATATTTTTTAATATTTGTCAAGAAACCCTTCCTGTTTCCTACAATAACAATACAACCTTAGCAGAAACTGTATTAGACTGTAGATTAATAGTTATCCAGAGTATTATATAAGTAAACATATAAAAAAATCTTCCCTTTACATAATCAGAATCAATTTTCATTGTTGTTATTGTAACCACATTACACTTTATTCCACTATCAACTCCTATAAAAGCTGTACGAGCTTATAAATGTACGTGGAGTAACATTTATTACAGCTGATTTCACCCATCATCTGTAAACCCAGTGTATATTATAGTTTGAGGTTACGTTTACGTCAATCTTTATAATTTTTTGTAAAGTTGATTTTTTAAATATAAGTTATAGAACTAATGTATGTTATAATTATATGTTATAATATTTGCTTTGAGGTTATAAACTGTACAAAATTTTATCATCAAAATATTCGTTTATACAAATTTAAAGCAGAAATAACAGTTGATTTTGCCCATCATCTGTAATAAGCAAACAAAACCTAGCGTAGAATATACTTTGGAGTTATGTTTACAACTTCAGTCAATAATATAACCAATAATATTAATAACTTCTAAATCATTTGATCAATGAATATGAAATAAAAGGCAATTAGAAGACAATACTTTTAATTTTATTTAAATATACATAAAAACAAAATCTTAAAAAATATTCCTACAGTTTTAAAGTCCTTATAATTTAACACATTAACCGAGTTAAAAATCCCCGTCTGCGTAGTTAGGTAGGCTTAGATAAAGTCTGTTGTTTAAATAGTATTTTGTATAAATGATATATTTCTGATGTGTATCTAATTAATCCGCCTGTGATTTTTCAAGGGGATTTACTAGTTTTCACATAATAAACACGTGTATTGTGGTTGCAACATGTGACAAACAACAGTCGAGCACATGCAAGATCCACGTGCACTTAAACACGTGAAATACCATGGTATTATTATATCCTTTACGGTTGTTGTTTCAATTTATTTGTGCAAAAATTTAATTACTGAAATAAAAACTTTTCAAACGTACTAGTGCCATCTATCTGCGTACCTACTGAAATAACGTATTGATCTAGCGAAGCGAGGTCTCCGCTTTAGCTCGACCGTTCGGCATTTCGTCTGTGTGTCAGTCTATCTCACGATAACGGCCAAACTCCTTGACCGATTTTGATGATTTTTTGCATGAATGTTCCTTTTTCCTAACTCAAGCCATGTATATATACGGTTGTTTCCATTTTTTTATATTTTTAACCCCTTAAATATAATACAAATGACGGCCGGACTGTTTCTCTCAGTGTAAGCTTTTTTCCAAAGCCAGTTTGTGGCTCAACAGTAATTCGAATTTTAAATTAGTAACATTTTTCCAGTAGCAAATTTGATTTTGAACAAAATTGTATTCTTGATTTTTTCCCGTATCTCTAACGGTAAGCTCACAAAATGGCCGTAAACTTCAAACTTGTTCAAAATCGTCCAAGGTTTTGTATTTCAACCATGTTTTTATAAGTTTATTCTAAACCAATTCAAAAGTGTTCCGTAGCTTTTATGTAGATAAAGGTTTCAAGAATTCATATATGCCAGTAAAAAAATTATTGAAGTAAAATTAACAAAGTTATTAGCTCAAGAAACAAGCATGTTCAGTAACGAAAGGAAAAAGTTCAACTTTAGGCCTGCATAAAACGTAGTAAACATTGTTTGTAATGTTTTTCATAATGGTAAAAAAGTTTCGTAATTTAGTTCTAAATAGAACTGTATAAAAATATTTATCAATTTCAAATTTCTTATTTTGAAAACACCAGTTTTTATGTTCGTGCTACAAGACTGCTAACAAAACTAGGCCTATTTTGAATAGTAATTTAGGAATACCATATCCTTTGCCAAAAAATGACATATTATTATAAGAAAGTGTAGAGAATAAATCAAAGAATTTAACTGTAGACTTGTAAATTATTATTGTTCCATAAAAGTATTTGACTTAGCTTTACTTGAATTACAAAATTATATAAAACACATAAAACCTCGGCGGCGATAAAGGACATACAAAAAATGACTGTTAGACAGCGTGGGAAGTGTTGGTACATGGTTATTAATATTATTATTATTTATATTATTTCCACAAGTATATTTAGGCTGAAGGATTTAATAATAATAATATCAGAATTTTTTTTCAAAGTACTAAACGAAATGTAATAAAAAGAAAATTATTCTTTAAATATAGTAGCATAAAGTCTGTTATTGGAAGTTATAATAATTTTTTACAATTCAATTCTACAATTCTATAATTTTCTACTATTCAAATTATGTGAATAGTTCCCGTAAAAGTAAGACAATAAAAAGTTCTAGAAAGCTTTTTTATTAACGACAGGTGTATGTTTATTATTAAATTTAAGTTGTAAATGGTGAAATTATGTTATTATCATGCTGACATTATTAACAAAGTAAAATATAAACTTTTAGAAGTGCAAATTATTCCTTTTACCACAAGTAAGGCCTAATATACCAAATACGAAGTTTATAATAAAGATCGGTTAGTAAATAACAACAAAATATAAAACAGTAATAATATAATATACATAAATGGAGTTTACAGATTGTGATGGATATTTTTAGAAATAATTAATACAGTACTAGGGGCTCTACCCCTGGACGCTTCGCTCGCAGTTGGAAAATTCGCTAAAGAATTTATTTATTCTTTGGCTCGTTTGTACATAGGTTTGTAAAATTATGAAACCAGGCTTAAATATATTAACAGTAATTACAAGATTAATTATAACCTCAAATACATGCTTTAGAAACGTGAGATGCTTTAATTACGATTTTAGTCCTAGTTCTACTATTTTCTGTCAACTAAAGTTTTGAAACTAGGCCTAAATACAGTAAAAATTATTGCAGGATTAACATAACCTCAATACTATGTTTCAGAAATGCCTATATTACAAAATTGACTATTAGAATTTATCCATCTTTGCCAAGTTTACTTTTTTACAAAATAAATTGTTAAATCAGGACCAATTTATTCTTATTCCAACGTGCTAAAACAGTATAAATTAGCTTGTTTTTTTTAACAGTAATTAAAAACTATCCAATGAACAGCTGATTTTGAATAATACTCAATCTCAGTTCTATTCCACTCTATTTCCAAAGTGCTAAAACAGTATAAAATGGCTTGTTTATAAACAGCTGTTTTGATCACTTTATTTAATATTTCGTTGTTATTTTGTAACCAACATGGCTACCTATAAGACCGTATTTTAACATTTTTCAACTTTTAAATAAGATTTTCTCAAAACATTTTACACGAAATACAACTATATGGGTGTACTTAAAAATCAAAACTACACCTAAATACAAAATTTCTTTTAATTCGTTAGAGCCGTTTTAGAGATCCGCGACAGATACAAAGGTACAATAATTGCTCATTTAAAGTAATAGGATACAAGTGTATTAAACGGTATCAGTTAACCTACACAAACTTTCTCCCAACTTACTGTAGTCAAAATAATATTGTTTTTAATCATTTTATTTACTACTTTTTAGAACAAAACAAAAAAATAATATTCTACCTACGTCAATCGTATAAAAAAATTATTGTCCCAGGCGGGATTCGATCGCGCGACCTTTGAATTACTGGCCGTGCTCGCTACCGTGGTGCTACCCCGTGCGGCCGCTGCCGCGATGCTAGATTGACAACACAAACTTGTTTATTTTTAAACATTTCCCCATAATTATAAAACGCCGAAGTTTTGATAAAAGCGGGTGGTGTCATTTTGTTTGGCATCTTAAGCACTATAAATACTGAAAATTTGATCAAAATCGTTAGAGCCGTTTTTGAGAAATTTGAATTTTTTTCGTTTGTTATGGGTTTTTAGGGGTAAATTACCCTTAAAAATTAAAAATTCCAAAAAATGAAAAAACGCCTAGAGATATTAGGGTTTAGTACCTACATACCAAATTTCATGAAAATCGGACCAATAGTGTCCTCTCTGGTCGTGTATACATACAGACAGACTGACAGACAGACACCACTCTAAAAACACTTTTTTGTGTTCAGGGTGCACCAAAACAAAAAATTCCACTCAAAATATTTTTGGGTTCAGGGAGCACCAACACAGATAATTGCACTAAACAATTTTTGGGGGTTCTGGGAGCACTAAAACAGATAATTCAACTGAAAATTCAAATGCGAACATTTTTAGAAAAACAATACTTTCTCCATATACTACGTATAGGGTGGAGAAAGTAAAAAAATAAAGACTTTATTTATGGAACACTTGTTGAATTAATTTGGGGGAAATAGAGCAATACATGCTAAGTAGGTAGAAACAATGTAGGTAAAAGGTTTTCTTAAGAACACAAATTGGAAAAGGTTGCAAGTAAGGAATGTTTTCTGGCTCAAACATGCAAGCAAATAGGAGTGTATCCTGTAAAAGGATACGGTGACCTATTTCTTACGTTTAAAGTTGGTAAACACATTTTTAATAAAAAAAAATGTGTTTGTTATTGATATTGATCTCTGATTAGTGTTGTTTTACGTAATATTTTTCAGTAGTTTAATTTAGGCAATGAATCAAATGTTTGTATTGTAAAAATAAATTGTATTGTTTTTACAAAATATTTACAATACATTTTCCAGGTCTTAAAAGTATGAGCATTGATAATACATAAAGTACTATTTTTCGTTCATAACTTTGTAGTATATACTAAATATTAGCCATGATAAAGTAAGTGTATATTAAAATAATTGTCTTATTTAGTTAGTTTTTTTTAACTGTGCATTAAATAGTCTTAATCGTTAAAGATATGTAGCCTATAATGAAACGAAATAAAAACCCACAGCGTATTTCCTAATGCCATTCATTAGGAGTTATTTTAGAATTTGCATTTTTATGTTTTGATTGTCATGGTCTTACAAATCAAATGCAATTAAACAATTTATAAAATTTTATATATAGTGTATACATTTTTGGTAAAGACTGATTACTACTACTCAATTCTCTTTTTACGTTTTACATAGTGTTCTAATTTTTATATTTTAAGTGCTCCTAAAGTTAGGAGACATTTTTTTATTTTTTCTTGCGTTGTACTGTGAGATATAATATTCTAATTTTGATTTCATCTTCCAGTTAGCTTAAGATGAACAATAAATAAATGCAGAAAGTTAGATTTAAAACAATATTATGATAAGATGATTATTAAAACTATAAACTACCATTGTTTATATAAAAAAAATAAGTTAAAACCTCAAATTTCTAAATTATTGATATAAAAGGTAATGGATTTATTTATGACTATTTCAGTTGAAAAATTTTTAAACTATAATGAATAGACAAAAGATTAGATTTTTATCGTAAAACCTTTTCATAGCAAAGTTATTGTGTAAAGGTTTATTTAAAATAACAATACTGCCAACACTGTGTAGCTTGTAGAAACTTTGCCTCAGCTATAGCTTGTTACGTCATAGGGAAGATCACTCGCTTCTGTGTTTTATTTTCCACTTTGATAAACTTAAATTCCACTAGAAATATAGTAAAATGTCTGTTTTCCTTTTTTTATAAGTAAACAATTATAATATTTTGTTGAAATAATGAATACCTTAACCATGATAGTATAAACTTTATCTGAGATAACAGAAGGAGTATTAGCTCTTAAGGTAGATCTAGTGTAACACATTATTCTGCTATCGAAGACAACCTACGTCTTGTACGACCCAAGAGGGTTTCTGACAATCATGATGATTTAATCGAATACCATGACAACGAACTGGAAATCTATCTATATATAATTAATTTGCTAGGGGTTATTTTGTGAGTAGAACTCCTCCTAGAGTTTTTAACCGATTTTGATGTTTTTGGTGTCATTTTACAGAGCTCACTCTGAAGTTGTGCTTCCCTTAAAATGAGCTCAATGTATGTTAAGGGCTTCGCCCCAGTGGCCCTCAAAGTTGCCATGTTAATCTTATGGAAGGTCAATCTTAAAGAAGAAGAAGAAAGATTTCTTTTGATTTTATCAGGGGCACAAAAAACAGCTGTTCGTATGAAAAGCTTAAAACAGCTGATTTTGATCAACAGCTGATTTTGATCAACAACTGATTTGGATCAAAAACTGAATATAATTTTGGGTTAGGTAAATCAAGCAATAGCGAAGCATTGCCCGGTCCACTAGTACTTTCTAATTTACTGTCAACCATGTATACCAACAAAATCTATGAATTCCATATTTTTACTCTTACAGAGGTAAATCAAATTTCTTCATAATACATGTGAAACTTCGTAATACAACAGTTCTGCCATTAAAGTTCTCGCCTTTTCTGTCTGGTTTATTTCCAAACAGAATTGGGTTCTAAAATCCTTCAACCTGTATCATTAAACTAACACTCTTTCCAATCACTTCAATAAAGTTAGTCTGGCCTCTAACGCTGGAGACGGTCGTAAACACATGTTCAAGTGTAAAAGTTAGAAGTGGCGTTTTTATTGATTCTAAACGCTGATTCGCCACCTTTATCCTCGTCCTGGTTTGATTAGTTATTTTCCTAAAATGAATGAGGTGGTTATTTTCCTAATTAAATTAACGCAAAGCTTAAAATGTTAATAAGGATGGATAATTTTACTACAAATTGTGTACAAAAGCGAATTCAGCTAACAATTCCATAATGTTAAGATAATGTTTGAGTCACTAACTATTGTACTACTTTATGCTTCGGAAGATTATTATGTACAACTTTTAACATTTATATACAATACAATACAATATTGCTTTAAAGTACAGTGTACATAAGCAAGATGTTGACCATTTACAAAAATAAAATATTTCATGACATTGTTCGTTCTTTTCCTTAGTTTACTCTAATTAAAAACTTGTTTGGTGTATTTATGATACTTACAAAATTATTGAAATAATTTTGTATAAATATAACACGAAACACAATTTCAGATACTGATATAACACAAAATTATACAAACAACAACAATATCAGTACATTTACACATGAGTTAGTTATTTACTAAACTAATTTATTACATTAAATTCAAAATGGATTTCCTAAGTTTTAGGCTATACA